>CAUYUJ010006681.1:306064-328564 GCA_963575745.1 Prorocentrum cordatum | reverse complement strand
TAGCCCCGACATTGCCCTGGCGCGGCTCCCATGCCGCGCCTCCACGCACAACGAGCTTGGAGAATTTGTCGCCCCCTGGCTCCCAGCAGCTCCCTCTAAGCAGTGGCCAGAATCCCAAACCGGCGCCCTCGCTTGAGACATCCTCACAAAACCGGCCCCGGGGGAGGTGCCCAGAGGAGCCCAGAGCGGCCTCCGGCACCGTTTCCGGACAGATCCGCTGGATCCGGTGGATCCGCCGACGAATCCCAAACCGGCGCCCTCGCTTGAGACATCCTCACAAAACCGGCCCCGGGGGAGGTGCCCAGAGGAGCCCAGAGCGGCCTCCGGCACCGTTTCCGGACAGATCCGGTGGATCCGGTGGATCCGCCGACGAATCCCACCGGCGCCCTCGCTTGAGACATCCTCACAAAACCGGCCCCCGGGGGAGGTGCCCAGAGGAGCCCAGAGCGGCCTCCGGCACCGTTTCCGGACAGATCCGCTGGATCCGGTGGATCCGCCGACGAATCCCGAACCGGCCTTGGGGGAGGCGCCCATGGAGCCCAGAGCGGCCTCCGGCACCGTTTCCGGACAGATCCGCTGGATCCGGTGGATCCGCCGACGAATCCCAAACCGGCGCCCTCGCTTGAGACATCCTCACAAAACCGGCCCCGGGGGAGGTGCCCAGAGGAGCCCACTTAAAGGCTTCAAGATCTTAAGCGCACTTGCACCCTAGCTATATGTAGTCTAAGTATCTTAGTTGTACTTACCTGAGTTAGATATAAGTTACTTATAAGCTACCATAGCGCACGCGCTGTAAGTTACTTAAGGGGTACATATAAGTTACTTATAAGTATTCCTAACCGTTGCTTGAGGGGGGAGGGAGGAGGGGGAGGAGGGAGGAGGCGCGGCGCTCACGTCTTGCCCTTTGCCCGCGCGCGGCCCTTCGGCTTCGCCTTGGCCTTCGCCTCCGCCTCCTTCGCCGCCGCCTCCCTCTCCTTATTCTCCTTCTTCTCCTTTTTCTTTTTCTTTTTCTCCGCCTTCGCCTTCGCCTTCTCCTCCTTCTCCTTCAGCAGCTTGCCCCTCTCGTCCCTCAGCGCCGTCTCCCGCTTCAGCGCCGCGCCCCTCTCCTCGATCGCCTTCTTCAGCTCCACCTCCGCCTCATTCGTCGTCGCCGTCGTCGTCGACATCGTCGTCGTCGTCGTCGTCGCATCCCGCCTCGTCCAGCCATTGCGAGAACTGGAGCGATAACGATCGCTGGGAAGAGGAGGAGGAGGGGAGAAGGGGGAGGAGGGGGAGGAGGAGGAGGAGGAGGAGGAGGAGGAGGAGGAAGGGGAGGAAAGAGAGGAGGAGAAAGAGGGGGGGCAGGGGAGAAGGAGGAGGAGGGGGAAGGGGAGGAAGGGAGGGAAGGGGAGGAAGGGGAGGAGGACGGAGCGGGCCCGCCAGTTCTCGCAATGGCTGGACGAGGCGGGATGCGACGACGACGACGAAGACGATGTCGACGACGACGGCGACGACGAATGAGGCGGAGGTGGAGCTGAAGAAGGCGATCGAGGAGAGGGACGCGGCGCTGAAGCGGGAGACGGCGCTGAGGGACGAGAGGGACAAGCTATCGATATCCTCCTCGTCCTCCCAGCGATCGCTATCGCTCTCCTCCTCCACTTCCTACTGTCCCCTCCCAGCGATCGCTATCGCTCTCCCCCTCCACTTCCTACTGCCCCCCGTCCGCCCAAAACGACGTTAAATCTGCTAAAGCAGTTGGCGCCAAAAACGGCGTTAAAACAGTTAAAGCAGCTTGCTCGTCATCCTCCTCCTCCCCCTCCCGAGCGATCGCCATCGCTACACCTCCGCGATCCCCATCGCCCCCCGCCTTCCCAAGCGATTGCCATCGCTTCACCTCCGCCCAGCGATCCCCATCGCTTTGTTTTTGCCTCTGCGCGCGGTGACGCGTCCGCCGCGCCCCTTCGCGCGCCGCGCCCGCGCGCGGTACTCCATGCCAGCGCTCACTGCGGGCGTGCTGCCGCTCCCGCCGCCGCAGAGGCGGCTGTCTCTGCCGCTCCTGCCGCCGCCGCGTGCTGCCGCGACGCCGCGTCGTAGCGGCTGCCTGGCCGCCGCGACCAGTCGACCCCGCCGTCGTCTGCGACCTCGAACTGCACCTGCTCCGTCCTATCTTCCCACGCCTGGTCGTAGGAAGCCTTCGCTGCTGCCAGATAGCCGTCCAGGCCCAGCCTCTGCATTTCTGCCGCAAAATCATGGTACTGGGCCGACGCCTCGACCCAATACTGGAACGCCAGGACCAGGGGCTGCATGCATCGCCTGTGGTGGACCTCGATGTCGGGCCACCACGGCGCCATCTCCCACTCGGTGCCCTCCCCGCCACGGCGCAGTGCCTCGGGCACAACAGGCGGCAGCCTGATCGCCGCCGCCTCGGCGCCCCACCCCTCGCCGCGCGCCCTCGGGAAGCGGTGCGCCGCGCTGCCCCCCTCGGCCTCGACATCGGCCCGCGGCCGCTTCCGAGGCCACACCTCCGACGCGGGAGGCGGCGGCGTCGCGGCGCCTCCTCAGTGACGGGCGGCGCCCTCCTCGGCGTCGCCGCCCTCCTCAGTGACGGCGGCGCCCTCCCCAGTGACGGCGGCGGCGCCCTCCTCGGCGCCGCCGCCCTCCTCAGTGACGGCGGCGGCGCCCTCCTCAGTGACGGCGGCGGCGCCCTCCTCAGCGACGGCGGCGGCGGCGGCTGGGGCCGCCGAGAGCTCGCGAGCTCGCTGGAGGAGCCACCGACGAGACGCCGCGGCGTTCTCATCGAGCGAGGGCGCCGCGAACTCGTCGTCGTGGCGAGCGCGTTGCGGCCGCAGCGGCACGGGCGCCACGGCGCCCGACGACGCCACGGGCGGCTTCGCCACTGGCGGCGGCGCCACGGGCGGCCTCGCCACGCGCGGCGGCGGCGCCACGGGCGGCTTCGGCACGGGCGGCGGCGCCGTCATCCTCGATGGGCACGCCGCCAACTCCATGCGGTCGAGCCTCGACGGCACCACGGGCGGCGCCTCGAAGCGCGGCGCCGCCGCCTTCGTGACCAGGTGGCTCGGCGGCGGCCCACGCGGCTGATGCGGCCCCATGGCCGCGCGCGCCCGCTGCCGCGCGGCTCGGGGAGGGGCGGGGGTGCAGCGGAGCGGGCGCCGCCGCCGCGAGCGATCGCAATCGCTTCAGCCGAGCGATGCCCACCGCTCCCTGCCTTCCCAAGCGATCGCAATCGCTCCCTGCCTTCCCAAGCGAGCGCCATCGCTTCAGCCGAGCGATCCCCATCGCTCCCTGCCTCCCTCCCCCCCCCCCACCCCCGCGATCCCCATCGCTCCCTGCATCCCCCCCCCGCCCGCGGCGCGGCGCTTTTCTCCTTTTCCTCGCGGCGCGGCGCTGCGAGTGCAAGACTACGTAGTCGCCTCTGCGCGTCCCGCGCCACGCCCACGCCGTGGGCTCCAGGCAGGCATCGGCCATCTTGATGATGAGGAGCTCGTCGATCACGCGCCCAGTACTCCTGCCCTGCGAGCGCGCTGAAATTTCGATCCCGCGCGCAACGACGCGCAGTTCGCCAGAGATGGCAGCGCACGCGTCGAGGACGAACATCTCGCCACCGCGCGAGCGAACCACATCGCCCACGCTGTACGTTTGCCCGCCCCAGCGCAGCGAAACCGACACGGAGACGTCGACGTCCCCGACAAAGGAGCGCAACTCGTCGGAGTCGGCTGCAGTCCCCGTCAGCGCGTTGCCAGTCGGCCCCATTTGTTCGAGTTGTCTCTCTTGGTGCAACACTGCGCTCGCGAGCGCCGTGCACTCAAAGCGCGAGGTGCAAAGCACTGGTTCGGCGACTGATTTTACCATCTTGTTGTGGCGCTCCGTCACGAAGCAGTCGAGCTCCTTGGGCTCCTGGTCCGCGTTGTGGAGCACGTAGTGGTGCTTGGGCTTCACGTAGCGGACGCCGTAAGCCTGCTCGTGCAAGTCCAGATGGACTCCAGCCGATGCAACGAAGTCGTTGCGAGGGGCGACGGTCCCACGCTTTACGTCCATGAACGCGCGCGCCAGCAGGCCGCGCGCGCGGAGGGACGCCAGTTCGCGCTCGAGAGACTCGATGCCGACGACTTTCTCCTCGGCGAACGCCACCACGAGGTGGATGAGCGATGCCAGCTCGCTCGCGCCTGCCTTGAATGACTTCTTGCACGCGGTCGCGTGCCCAGGCGAGAACATATTGTGCACAGCTCGCGAGCGCCCGCGCTGGAACTGCCGGCGCCGCGTGAACCTGTGGAAATCGGGAAAAGTGATGCTCGCCTTGCTATTGCACGCCGTCGTAAACGCAAACACCTCCCATCCAACGGTGCCGTTGCTCCACAGGTTGTGCATGCTGTCATATGCCATGCCGGACGGCTTCACGACTGCCCGCAATTCCTTATCCTCCAGCAGGCCGTTGGGATGATAGTTGAAACCGCTGGCCTTGTCGAGCTTCTTGAAGTCAGCTTTCGATGCATGGCCAGGCAACCCCGCGGTCGCCCACGCAGCGGCGAGGTCGTCCCACAGCTTCCACACGTCGTCGGCTGACTGCGCGTCGAAGCGCGCGAACTCGTGGCAACATATGTCGACGAAATAGCCGCCGTCGCCGCCGACGGAGGCAGACTTCATGATCACGTTCTTGCACTTCAAGCACGGCCTCCAGCCGTTGGCGCCCCTCAAACATAGGATGCCTTTGCGAGCGTCCATGTCGGCGAGAATATTGCCAACCCGCGCCCGCACGAGCACCGAGGTGCCGCTGGCAAGCGTCACGGGCGCGCCAGAGCTCGCCAGCCTGCTGCGTCCGAAGAACACCTCCCTAAGGAGGAGCCGAACAACGCATGAGATGCCGCCGTCCACGCTCTCGCTCACTGTTGTCCGCAGAATCCCCAGCGGCAGCCACAGCTCTTCGTTGTGCAGATGTGCAACGCCGAACTCTGCGAAGGTAAAGAACAATACCCAGAATTTCCGATCGTGCCGAAGGGCCGATGCGTCGCCTGGCGTGACTTCGTCAGCATACAACACCAGATTGAGCGGCGCGCCACGGGCGCTGCTCACCGCCTCCGCGAATCGCTCACTGTACGATGTGTTTTCACGACACATGTAATTCAGGAGCTTGTCGACTCGGGCGATCGTCCACTCGAAGGGCGCGCCGCCGCCGTCCACGGGCAACTGGATGGTCGTCGAGACGGCGTTGAGCACGTCATCCAAGGTGTTACGGATATTTTGTCGGGTTACGTGCTCGACAACGTCAGGCTGATGCGAGATCTTCTTGGCGAGCTGTGCGAGGGCTCTGCCCGTGATCCCACTCGTGCGGATGAGCTCGGATAGTTTGCGCCGCTTGGCCTTGCTGTCGCCGACGACGTCACCCATCGTTCGCGCGGCCCTCGCAGTTCCAGAGGCGCGGGCCGACGCGGCCATCGCGCGCCGAGCTCGGCGAGGCTCGGTGGGCTCGCCACCAACTCCCTGCGGTCGAGCCTCGAGCCGACGCGGCCATTGTGTGCCCAGCCTCGCCCCGCCCGCCCAAGCGATCGCTATCGCTTCATCGCTTCCCCCCTCCAGCGATCGCAATCGCTTCCCCCATCCACCTCCGCCGAGCGATCGACATCGCTTACCCCCTCCACCCCCGCCGCGCGATCGACATCGCTCTCATGCTCGCCCCAGCGGTCGTCATCGCTTCCCCCCTCCACCCCCGCCGAGCGATCGACGTCGCTTACCCCCTCCACCCCCGCCGAGCGATCGGCATCGCTTACCCCCTCCACCCCCGCCGAGCGATCGGCATCGCTTACCATTTTCCCTTTTCTGTTCCAACCGCGCCCGCCGACAAGCGCTTGTCCACCTGTCGGGGCGCGGCGCGCCGCAGCGCGGGCGCGCCGCGGGTAATCACGCCCTCAGGGGGCGACGTCCTGGCCATCGTCGGCTCAGCCAGGGAGAGCTGCCATCGACTTGGCCATCGTGCTCACCACCTGGGCCTGCGCGGTCGCCTGCTGCGCGCAGGCGTGGACCTCCTCCGCGGTCCACGTGAACGTCGACGGGTAGGCATTGTTCTTATTGATTTTCTCTCCGGCCTTCTTCATCGTGCTCAGCTTCTCCAGCAGCCCAGTGGCCTGCGTCATGATGGCCTCTGGGATCTTGCTGACCCCTGGGGTGCCAGACTGCATCGCCATCTCCAGCTTGGACATGGGCATCACGATCTTGGCCAGGGAGCGCGTGACCAGGAGCCTGAGATCTTTCTCCTTCTTATCTGCGTCTGCCTTCTCCTTCTTCTCTGCCTTCTCGCGCGCCTTGCGCTCCCTCTCGGTCTCGGTCGGGGGCGCAGACGGTCCTCGCTGTCCGTGCCCGCGCGGGGGCGGGGCGTCCGAGCTGCTGTCGCTGTCCGAGCCCGAGCTGCTGCTGGTGATCGGCGGCTTCGCCTTCTTGGACTTCTTGGAAGCAGAAGCCGAATCGGACATCTCAGCGCCCTTGCGCTTGCCCGTGCCGCTGCCCTTGTCAGCGTCCTTAGCCTTGCCCTTGGCCGTATCCTTGCCAGTGTCCTTATCTTTATGTTTGCCGCTGTCCTTGTCCTTATGCCTGCCGCCGCCCGCATTCTTATCTGCGTTCTTGCCGCTGGCCTTGTCCTTGTGCTTGCCGCCGTCTTTGCCCGTGCTATCATCCTTATCCTTGCTCCGATTCTTGCCAGCGTCGTTATCCTTATCGGTACCTTTGATTTTCTCGTTGCCACTGCCTTTGTACTTATGCTTGCCGCTGTCCTTGTCCTTGTCAGCGCCTTTGTCCTTCTGCTTGCCGCTGTCCTTATCCTTATGCTTGCCGCCGTCATTCGCCGTATCCTTGTGGTTGCCGCTGTCCTTATCATTGTGCTTGCCGCCGTCCTTATCCTTGTCCTTAGCCTTGCGCTTGCCGCCGTCCTTTTCCTTGGCCGCATCATTGTCCTTATCCTTGTCCTTATTCTTGCCCCGTTGCTGCTCCTTGTCTTTACCCTTGCGCGCGTCCTTATGCTGATCATTCGCCTTGCCTTTGGCGTTGCCCTTATTTGCGTCGCTGCCATCGTCGGAATCGCTACTCTTCACATACGAACCGTCCCCATCACCCATGCTGTCATCGGTGCCGTACTGATCATCGTCATCGGCCTCATCCGAATGGGGCTCATCCTCGTCGGAGCACGTGCTCGCCTCAGGCGCGTCCTCCATCTCATCATCGTCCTCATCCTGTTCGACAGAATCATCCGTGTCACCCTGGTCGTCATGCTGGCAGGCCGCGACAGCCTTCTTCTTCATCGTCTTGTTCTCATTAACATCCCCCTCGTCTGAAACTTCGGCATCAACCCCGTCGGTTCTCGAGCGACTCGCGATCTGGGCCTCCCACTTCTCGAACAGGTGAATGTCCACCTTGTAGCACATTCCCAAGATTGGGTGGGATAACGTGTCCGTGCACGACTTGCGGATCCTCTTGTACGGGAACCCCTGCCTCTTGTACCAGCCCAACGGGTAGTAGCCCCCCTTCGTCATGTGTTTGCTCCCCTTTTCCTTGATGCTCGTCAGCGTCTCCTTCAAGAACTTTTTGACTGCGAACGTATTTGGGCAGTGCCTCACCGAGGCCCAGAAGCTCGTCCTCTCCTCGACGCTGAAGCTCTTGAGGCCCGACGATACCTCCTTCCACTCGGGCGCTCTGGTGGCCTGCACCCCTCGCGCGCTGCACAGCGCGCATCTGAACACTTGTCCTTTTTTGGTGACGCGGACGGGGTATGCCTTCATAACGTCGCATGGTTGCTGGCATCGGTCGCACAAGTAGGCTCTGTCTGCTTCCTCCAAACACAGCTGCTGCGCCCTCTTGCTCGGGCTGCTGTTCAGGGCGAACGCCCCGACTTTCCACTTGGCGCCCGACGCGTCCTCGCCCCAGCCGTCATCCTCGGTTGCCGTGCCCGCCGCCTTCGCCTTCGGCGGCGACATCGCCTCCGTCGCCTTCGGCGGCACGCCCTTCGCCTTCGGCGGCACGCCCTGCTGCTTCGCACCCTTCGGCGGTGGCGGTGCCGCGCCCTTCGGCTTCGCGCTCGCCGACGCGGCGGCCTGCGGGGGGCCTCCGCTCGCCTTCGCGGACGCCCTCTTCGGCGGTGGCGGTGCCGCGCCCTTCGACGTTGCGACCGCCGGCCGCGTGAAGCTCGCGATGTCGGCGTATCCCGTCCCCTTGTTCCTGGCGGCCTCCTTTGCCTTGGCCACGGCCTCGGCCTTCTCCCTGGCGGCTGCTTGCACCTCCTCCTTAGCGCGGGCCTTCTCCTTGGCCACGGCAGCTGCCTTCTCCTTAGCGCGGGCCTTCCCCGTCTTCATAGCTGGCTTCATAGCTGGCTCGGTGGCAGCGGCTGGCCTCCTGAGCGCGGCCCGTGATGCGCCCCCCTCCTCATCAGCCTCCTCATCTTCTGGCGCCTCGGATGGCGGCGCCGCCGCGGATGGGCCATCATCGGATGGCGGCGCCGCCGCGGATGGACCACCATCGGACGGCGGCGCCGCCGCGGATGGACCACCATCGGATCGCGGCGCCCCCTCGGCGCCCAAGCCCAACTCTTGGATGAGCGCCTCCTGGATCTGTCCCTCACCTGGGCCCGCGAGCTGCACCGTCTCCGCGTCGCTGACCTCGCCGAGACGACGACGACGACGACGACGACGGCGACGACGACGACGACAACGACGACGACGACGGCGGCGTCGCTGACCTCGCCGCCTGGGCCCGCGAGACGCAGCGTGTCCGCGTCGCTGGCCGCAGCGTCGGCCATCGCTCGGTGTTGCTTGGTTGCCTGGGCGTGGACACGCCCCGCGCGAGGGGCCCGCTAACGGGCGCGCTTGATCCGCACGAGGCTGACATCAGTAAGCGCGGGGCCTCTATGCGTCAGCGATCATCATCGCTAAGTTACTTGCTCGCCTAAGTGACATAACTGACTTAAGTAGCACCCCGTGTTATCCTTATGTTATCCTTTTGTTATCCTTTGTTATCCTTTTGTTATCCTGGGATCGGGGTCCGATAGGATAACAAAAAATAACAAAAGGCCAACAAGGGTCAAATAGGATAACAATAAGATAACAAAAAGGTGACAAAATGATAACACGGGTCAAATAGGATAACATGTTATCCTTTTGTTATCCTTTTGTTATCCTATTTGACCCTTGTTATCCTATTGTATCCTTTTGTTATCCTATCGGCCCTGATCCCAGGATAACAGAAGGATAACAAAGGATAACAAAAGGATAACAATGGGTGCTACTTTAAGTCACTTACGGAACTTACCCTACACCTGGCAGCACTTACCCAAGCGATTGGCATCGCTATCCCATCGTTATTCTCGTCTTCCTCCAACGAGCGATCGCCATCGCTACTTCCCCAGTGCTCAAAAGCGATCGCCATCGCTACTTCCCCAACGCCCAAAAGCGATCGCCATCGCTACTTCCCCAAAGCTCAAAAGCGATCGCCATCGCTACTTCTCCAAAGCCCAAAAGCGATCGCCATCGCTACACATCCGCATCCTCCTCCTCATGCCAGCTCCCCGCCCCGCCCACAGCAGGAACGATACCGACGTAATATACAAACAACGCATCCGCATCACCCCCACCCGCCTTGACACCCATCCCTCCCCGAGCGATTGCCATCGCTACCCAATCCCCATCATCCTCGCCCAAGCGATCACCATCGCTACATCGCATATCCCCTTCTACTCGCCCGATCGATCCCCATCGCTGTCTATTTTACTCTTATGCAACGGATGCCCGCGCTCTCCCGCGGGCGCGCGGGCGGGCCGCGCGGGGCGCGGGGCGCGCGGGGCGCGGGCCGCGCGAGGCGCGGGCCGCGCCCCCCGCGAAGGGCCGCGGGCCGCGCGGGGCGCGCGGCGCGGGCGGGGCGCGCGGCCCGCACTCCGCCCGCGGACGGCGGCTCACCCGCCAGGCCGTCAGCTCGACCTCGTCGCGTTCGCCAGCGCTGCCTCCACGTCTGCCCTCGCCGACGCCAGGGACTGCGACTCGGCGCGGAACGCGGCGGCCGCCTTGGCGCACACGTCCGCCGCCGTGCTGGCACATGCCTCCGCCCGCTTGATGCAGTCGATCACCGCCTTGCATCGTCGCCGCCACCGTCGCCTCGTCATCGTCGTTGTCGGCGTCGTCGTCGCCGTCGCCATCCTCGTCGCCAACGTCGTCGTCATGTCGCGCGTGCGTCGTCGCCCCCACCCCCCCGTCAGCGATCGCCATCGCTCCCCTGCTCGTCGTCGTCGTCGCCGCTGCCGCCTTGCAGCTCGCCGACGAGATGGTCACCGATGATGCAGCAGTGCCGCCCGCCATTGGCGCCATGACGAGCGACATCGCCGACGAAGGTCCTGGTGCCTTGCTGCTCGAGTGCACGATTGCCGCCACGCTTTGCACCGTCTCCTGCAGCACCTCGGCCGTCTTCAGCAGAGCCTCACGCGTGCTCGAGCCGTCCGAGCGCGGCGGCGGGTGGCTCGGGAGCGGCGGCGGCGCCCCGCGGCGCGGCGGCGTCTCGGGGCGCTCGCCGCGGTGGCGGCGCGAGAGCTCGGCGCGGTGCTCGCCGCGGCGGCGGCTGCGCGGCCTGCGGCGGTCGCGCCGCCCAGAGGCGACGGCGGGGGCGGCGCTGCCACTGCCGCGCCCAGCGGTGGCCTTCTCCTTCTCCTTCTCCTTCTGGTCCTCGTACTTCCTCCACTCCCGCACCTCCTCAGACGGCATCTTGTCCTCGAGGATCGCCACGAGGACTTCTTCGCGCCGCGCGTGGCCCTCCGTGTCGGGCTCGCCCTGGTAGAACTTGCGCGACTCCACAGTGCTACTCTGCAGGTGGTTGTCGCGCCATTCGACGCACAAGTCGTGCGAGGACTTGTACGCCACCTTCCCGCACTTCTCTAAAGGGCACTTCACCCTGTACCACTCCTCCTCCGCCTCCGACTTGGTCTCATCGACCATGGCCATGGCTGACGGTGCTGGTGCAGGCGCTGGCGTCGGCGCTGGCGTTGGCGCTAGCGTCGGTGCTGACGTCGGCGCTGGCGTCGGCGCAGGCGCAGGCGCTGGCGGGCGGGCGCGCCCTCGTGAGCCACCAAATGGCTGTGGCACGTGCAAATGCCAGCGGTCGGAATCGTTACCCATGCCAGCGATCGGAATCGCTACCCATGCCAGCGATCGGAATCGCTACCCATGCCAGCGATCGGAATCGCTACTCAACAAACACCGTCGTCGTCAGTGTCGTCTGCGCGCCGTCGCCGCGATGGCGATCATCACGGTGACAATGGCGACGACGATTGCAACGGCGACAATGACGACGACGACGCTGACGACCGTTATCGCGACGATGACGACGGCGATGGCAACGACGACGGCGACGGCGACGATGCCGATGATGACGCCGACGATGAGCAGGGAAGCGATGGCGATCGCTGGGGGGGAGCGACGACGCGCACACGACTTAGCATGATTCAATGCACCTGTAGCTATTCCCGAACTTCATTTTGACTAGAAATTCGTTTTCTGTATGGAAATTCATGGTTTTGATCAGAAATTCAATGTATAAACGATTAATTCGCATTTTTGCATTTTAATTGATTAATTCATAATTTTGAATGATTATTTACAGACAAAAAATCGCGGTTGTTTACGCACAAATAACCGGCACGTGCAAATTCCATGGCCCCCAAGATGGCCCCCAAGATGGCCCCGACAGGCCCCCATGGGGCCCCCAAGAGGACCCAGGCGGCTCCCGTGAGGTCTCCAAAAGGCTTCCAGGAGGCCTCCAAGAGGCCCCCAAGACCCCAAGAGGCATCAGGAGGATCCCCGCGGCACCCAAGACTCTCAAAAACACCACTGGGCCTGCCAAGAGGCCCCCCAGACGCCCCAACAGGCATGCAAAAAGCGTCTAAGAGCCATCCGAGGATACTACGATAGGCATTGAAGATGCCTCTGGCTATTCTGCTCGCCCTGTTCCTCCTCCTCGTCCTCCTCCTTCGTGTCCTCCCCCTTCTCCTCGTGCTCCTCCTCCTCCTGCTTTCTCTTCTTCCTCCGATTCCTCCTCCTCCTCCTCCTTTTCCTCCTCCTCCTCCTCCTCCGTGCTCTCCCTTTTTCCCTCTCCCCCCCCTCCTCCTCCTCCTCCTCCTCCTCCTCCTCCTCCTGCTCCTACTCCTACTCCTACTCCTACTCCTTCTCCTACTCATCATCATTCTCCCCGCCCCCTCACGCATCCATCAATCCAGCCTCCTCCTCCTCCTCATCGTACTTCCTTGGCTCGGTTCAGCTGTCGCCCTCTTTATTCCCGCACTTCCCTAGACACCTCGACTCGCCTGGGAGTCGTTTCTGGATGGGCTGGCGCCGATACGCGAAACGTCAACAATTTGTTCTCTGACAGTCGCCACGCTAATCCAAGGTTGCGAGCGGGCCCCCCTTCGGGAGCTCTCGGCGCTGGCTTCGAACCGTTCTGAGTGCCTCGTGGGCCGCCGGGCCGATCTGGGGCTCTCTGGAAGTCTTGGCCCTTCCGTGCTGTTTTGGGAAGTCTTTCAAGGCGTTTCGGGGGCAGTCTGGGGGCCCCGTCGGGCCGCCGTAAAGATTTCTTGGGGCGCACGGGGCCAACTCATCGGAGTGCCGTGCGAGGCCGTCGCGAGTCTCTCTTGGGCCGCTCTGGGCACGGTGAGAAGGGCGATGGCGCTTTTCCTCGGAGCCTCTGCAGTGCGTCAAGAAGCCCAAGCCGAAGCGGCCAAGTCCAGCCCTACATCAAGGTTTCCCCTCCAGGGCGCCGCAAGGAGCAGCGTCTGCAAGAGAACCAACAGCATCGGCGCGCATGTGCAGCACCCTGCCAACGAGCGCCACACCTCGACGCCGCCTTCCCCGTCTGCGGGAATCCCGGCGGCGGCAGCCAGTTCGTGGCCGATCAGCGCGCGGCCCGCTCGGCCGCCTGGAAGAGGTCAAGGCAAACAACAGGGGCACAGGAGCACGGGCGCACAGGGGAACAGGGAGAGAGAGAGAGAGAGAGAGAGAGAGAGAGAGAGAGAGAGAGAGAGAGAGAGAGAGAGAGAGAGAGAGAGAGAGAGAGAGAGATAGAGAGAGGCGTGAGAGAACACAAAAAACAGAGAGAGAGAGAGAGATAGATGAGGGGATGAGAGAGAGAGAGGCGAGTTGAGAGATGAGGAGATGCGAGAGCGAGTGGGAGAGAGAGAGATGAGAAGAGAGAGTGGAGAGAGGAGAGCGAGAGAGGACGACCGAGAGGGGAGTGGGAGGGGGGATGGAAAGACGAGAGAGCAAAGAAAGAAAGAAGAAAGAGAGAAGAAGGCAGAAGAGGAGAGAGAGAGAGAGAGACGACGAGAGAGAGAGAGAGAGAGAGAGAAAGAAGAAGGAAAGAGAGACGAGAGAGGAGAGAGAGAGAGAGGAGAGATGAGGAGAGAGAGAGAGAGAGAGAGAGAGAGAGAGAGAAATAGATAGAGAGAGGGGGGGGAAAAAGGAGAGAAAGAGAGAAAGAGAGAGAGAAAGCGAGGGAAAGAGAGAGAGAGAGAGAGAGAGAGAGAGAGAGAGAGAGAGAAAGCCCAGGATAGAGAATGCCGTGAAGGGTCGGTTTGCCCTGGCGGCCTGAACCAGAGAACCAGAATTCCGAATTGCCCCGCAATGGGCCCGCCAGCAGCGCCCCTGGCGGCAGCGGCTGCCTAGCGCCCAGGCCCGCGGACAGGTCCACGACGAACCCGTGGCCCCTGCACTCCGCCGACGCAAGAGCGAGCAAGATCTTCTTCTTGTCGTCCAGGACGCGGAACCATCGGCTCTCGCCGAAAAGAGCGTCGGCCGCGGCCACGGTCGGCATCTTCACCTGGTTCCGCAAGCAATACTCGAGAATGCCCTTCTGCCAGCCCACTGGCAGGGCGCGCGTTTGAACCGCCTCCCGCTGCAGAATGGCATCGTCGATGCAGTCCGAAGCCTCCGCAAAAGCCTCGAAGGGAGGGCCGCGGATCTGCCGTGCCTCGACGCTCTCTGCGAACACGCGGAAGAACTCAGTCCCCGACTCCATGTTCAACAGGGCGCCCCCGCGCGCCGCCAACAGCCACCTGCTGCACTTGCTGAAAGGCGCGCCGTAGTCCGCCGAGTCCACGACGAAGGTCAGACACTGCCACTCGTCGGTTTCCTGCAATTCGTCGTGCGGGATGCTCTCCCCCGGCCCGTCCGTGCTCTCCACGAGAACGAGCTCGCTGTTCTGCGCCGCATACTGCAGGAGAATGCTGGCCGCGCTGGTGCCGCTGGCCCCCGGGCGCCTGAACGAACAGCTCCCCAAGAGCAAGGCTGGGCCCCCACTGGCGCGCGCAGCAGCACCTCTGGGGAGGCCGCCGATGCCCCGGATTCCGTCGTCCACGCTCCGCCCAGATCCGCCTAACGGCGCGCACCACCTCGCGAACACTTCAGCGCGCTGATTCGCCATGGTGCTCTTAGCCGCGTCCGTGCGGCAGTGGGCAGCGATGCGAAAACCCTCCGACAAGAGACCGTGCTTCTGGAACACCCTCTGCAATTCCGTGAGCACGGGCGCCGCGACGAGCATTCCGTCGCCAAGCGCCGCCACCGAGAGCGCCTGGGGCATCGATTCCGTGACGTACGCGGCGTGCTCTTTGAGGACGGGGGGCATATAGGCGCCCACCCACTCCCCGAAGAATCGCAGCGCATGTCCACTAGCAACCGCGGCTGCATCGATCGCCTTCGGGGCTGGCCAAGCTGGCAACCAGTCATCTCCGATGACCTCGGGGTCTTCCTCGCGCGGCTGCTCCTCCTCTCCGAGCTCGCCGCCGTCGCCGCCGCTCTCCTCGGCAAGCTGGCGCTGGTCGTCAGCCTCCGCCTCCACGTCCGCGGCCGCCGCGTCGGCCTCTACTTCCGACGACGCCTTGCCGCGCTCCTCGCTCACTGCCCGACCCTCTCGGTCGCCGCCGCCAGCGGCGCCCTCGCGACGCACGGGGTCTGCCGAGGCGTCGTCTTCGGCGCGCCCAGCTGCGCCAGCTTCCGGCAAACCTTCCAGCGGCCCTCGAGCTTCCTCCTCGCCCGCTGTCACAGCCGCCTCCGCGGCTTCCCTGGCACTCGAAGCGGCCGCCGGCCGCCGAAGAGCGGAGGCCGCGGCCGCCCTCTTACCCGCACTCGAGGCCGGCGCCTCGGCCGGCCTCTTCTCGGCCCCGCTGGCGATGGGCGACGGCGCCTGCCTGGATAGGCGCGCTCGGAGCGGCGACGAGCCTTCTACAGTGCTGGCCCGCGCCGCCGCAGGCGCCACGAAGTTGTCGAGGTCGAGGCGCCCCCAGCGGCTCCCATCCGGGAGCTTCGGCAGTTTTTTCGGGGCCATCAGCCGCGCCGAAGCGGGCGCGCGCCGAGGCGGCCTGGCCGCGCGGGCCCACTGCGCCGCGCGCCTTGAGCCAGAAAACTCTGGAGGGCAGCCTACTGACCCCATCGGGGCCCTCTCGAGGCCCCCCCGCGGTTCCCAAGGCACATGTCCACGGACCAAACAAAAGCCTGCCTGGTTGTCTCACTGCCCGCCCTCCGCAAGGAGTGAACCAGATAATGAATATTATGGCCCTGGTCTTTCTCACCCCTTCCTCCCCCCGCCCCCCTCTCTTCCTCCTCCCTTCCTTCTCCCTTCCTCCTCCCAGTATCCCCTCTCCTCCTCCCGCCCTCCTCTCTTCCTCCTCCCCTCTTCCCCCCTCCCTCCCCCCTTTCTCCTTTATTCATCCTCCCTTCCTCCTTCCTTACTCCTCTGTACCTCCCCCCTTACTCCTCTATTCCTCCTCCCTTCCCCCCTTCCTTCCACCCTCTTCCCCTCTTCCTCCCCTTCCGTGCTTCGGGCCGATCGGGGATTCGACTTTTCTGTTCCGTGGATGGGAACATGATCTACCTTTGTAGGCTCTGTTTACCTGTTGCAGGAGCGTGCCTATTGCTTCCATTAGGTCTCGTGCGCCTTTGCTGCTGCTGCTGCTGCCGCTGCTGCTGCCACACCAGGGGCCCAGGAGCGCCAGGCGAGCGAGCTAATCCGAGTCAAGGGGCGGCAACTGGCCCGCCACGCAGGCAAGTGGCAGCAGCAGCAGCATCAGCAGTAGATCTGCCAACGGCCGAACCCCTGGCATCTGTAAAATGGTCGTCGTCCTCCTCCTCCTCCTCCTCCTCCTCCTCCTCCTCCTCCTCCTCTTCCCTCCCCCCATCCTCCTACCCACCCATCCTCTTCCTCCTACAGAGCGAGGGGGGGAGGGAGAGCAGCAACAAGAGCAGCAGCAACAACCAGAACCTTCGGCGGACAGGAACCGCTCTTGCTCTAACAGGGCGCGCCCTCGGCGCGCGAAGACTGGCTTGAAATGCTGGCAACTTGCAGCAGCAGGAGCAGCATCCGCAGTTGATCTGCCTACGGCCGACCCCCTGGCAGGTGTGCGATGGCCCTCCTCCTCCTCCTCCTCCTCTTCCCCCTCCCCGTCTCCCCTCTTTTCCTCCTCCTCATCCACGGATCCCGATTCGCCTGCCTGGGGCGGCATCGGTGCAAGTTTCAAGTCTGTTGCGTCCTCGTGGACGCGCCCAGCAGAGTACGGCAAAACCCTCCTGCGTCTCCTGCTCCTCCTCCGCCTTGCTTTCCCCCCATCCTTCCTCATTTTTTTGCAGAGCGAGTGTCAGACTCCCCTCGACTAAGCACATCGCTCGCATTGTCCGTAGCAAACTTCCGAAGCTGGAAAAGCAAGACCTGTGGACAACCCCCGTGAGAGACCGCCACGGGCTGTCACTGCGCCATTCCCCTGAACTCTAAACCGAGCGTCAGCCCGCAACTCGCAGTGCATATCTCGCGCGCTGGACCTCCCCCCGCCGCCTCGCTCTATCTCCTGCGCCCCCCTGCCTCCCGCGCCCCTCTCATCTCAGCGAAGCGGCCCCTGGGCGCCGGCCGCTCGACTGGAGAGCGCGCCAGGCGCCCCCGCCGCAAAGAAAAACACCACCGTGCCCCCGGACTCCTGCAGCGCGCACCTACGCGGCCTTGCGCGCGGACTAGCACACAGGGGCGCCGCCAATGCTGGCTCTCTTCGCCGCCAGAACCGCTGGGGAATGCGGCGTCGCCTTTGGAAACGACGCCGCGTCGCCCACCCTGGCCCTCTTGGCGGCCCCGGGCGCAGCCCGGGCGCAACCTTTCTGGTCAGTGCCGCCGGCCCCGCTCCCAGGCGCGCTGTCTGCTGCACCGCTGGCGCCCTCCGCCTCGCCCTCCCCGCTCACTGCGCGGCCGGCGAGGACCTACGCGGCCTTGCGCGCGGACTTGCGCACAGGGGCGCCGCCAATGCTGGCTCTCTTCGCCGCCAGAACCGCTGGGGAATGCGGCGTCGCCTTTGGAAACGACGCCGCGTCGCCCACCCTGGCCCTCTTGGCGGCCCCGGGCGCAGCCCGGGCGCACCCTTTCTGGTCAGTGCCGCCGGCCCCGCTCCCAGGCGCGCTGTCTGCTGCACCGCTGGCGCCCTCCGCCTCGCTCTCCCCGCTCACTGCGCGGCCGGCGAGGATCGCCTTCCCCGCGTTCAGAGGGATCTCGGGGATCAGGCGGCCCTCGAGCGCGGGAAACTCCTCCTTCGTCTTGTCAGACTCCTCTGCGACGCTGATGAGGTTCTTCATGGCATCGCGGACCTTCTGCTTCTGCTGGGTCAGAATCCTCGACTGGCCTTTCGCCTCCCAAATCGACGACGTCACGTTCGCGCACCAGGCGACCAGGAAGAGCCGCTGTCGCAACTGTGACGTCATGGAGTCCACCTGCGACTCAAGATGGGGGTCGCGGTACACCCCTTTATGAGAGAGAAGCCACCGATCACCTGGAGCGAACGCGGGGTGGCGAGGAGGAGCCGCGGCGGAATGTACTGGGAACGAGGGGAGCTCGGTGGGATGAGACAGCGGGGGACTGGTGAAGGAACACGAGGAGCTGGGGAAGACGGCGAACAAGGATCTGCGCACCTTGTTGACAGCATCAACCATCTTCCCACCCTTGCCGCCGAAGGTCTCCGGCATGTCCACGGTGCCACCGACAACCTTTAAGAACTCGGCCGCTTCCTGCAGCGTCTCGGGGATGGGGCTCCTCTCAAGAAGCTCCTTCGCGGCGCGCACGGCTGGCTCGGCGTCGAACCGCTTGACGGAGCGTTCAGCCCGCTCCTGCGCGACTTTCTCCAGCCATGGCACGGCCTGCGCGTGCAGCTCCTTGCTGGCCCCCACTGCTGCCTCCACATCTTCCAGAGAAGCGTCGAAAGTCTTCGCGATGACCGTCTGGAAGGCGCGCTCCGGCTGCACCATGTCCCCGAGCTGGCGCACGGCGTCGCTCGCGTTCTCCCACAGCCCCAGGTTCAGCTCGCCCCCGGCCTGCTCGGCAAGCTCCTTGGCGTCGGCGACGGCCGCGACGCTGCACAGCCACATGTCCGCTTCCTTCCAGGTGTCCTCGGGCGGCTCCGCGCGCAGCAGCTTGGAGATATTCAAGAAGGCCTGCAATTCCTTCCGTTGCCACGCCGCCGAGTCCACGCGCTTCAGAGACTGTTCTGCTGCACCCTTGGCTCTGGCCAGAACGCTGTGGCCCAAGGCCCTGCGCACACGCGCCGCCGTGCCCAGCGCGAGGGAGAACAGCGACTGCAGCCCCTCTACGTTGTCTTCCGCAGACGCTGTCACGCCAGACCTTCAACAACGCCTCGGGGCTCTCCTTCAAGAGGTCGCACAACCGATTGGCTGTCTTCACTGGCTGCTTCATCCCAGGTACGTCGAGACGGCTGTACGCGGCGATGTCGGCGATCTTCTTCAATGCCCCGAAGGCGGTCTCGTGGGGGCCCTTGATGCCATCAGGCGCCCACTCCTCGACGGTCGACCAGCCGTGCTCCAACTCCAGCCGCTCGACGCACGCGGCAGTCAGGAGCTCCTCTGGAGAACGCGTTTCGGCACCCAAACTACATTGAGAAGGCGCGCTGCTGCAGCACCTCTGGCGCAAGGTGTTCTCCTCATCATCCTCCTCCCTCCTCCGCCTCCACTTCCTCCTGATCGTTCTGGCGGTCCGGGGTCCGGGGGTGGTTCATCTGTCTGTGTCCTGTTTCTCGCTCTCGGACAAGGAATCTTTCCTCGGGCCTGCTGCGGCTCGCCCCACCTCCTCGCGGGGCGAGCGCAAGAGCAACCCGAGGACCACGTCCTCGAACGCCGTGCCTCGACAGGAGGCAAACACAGGCAACGGCGAGGTCAAACATCCCATGCTCAAGTAGGAGAAAATAAGGCGCGCCGCAGCAGCACCGGCCAAACTAAAACCAATGGCGGATCGGAAACCCTCGAACCTCATCGAACGGACTCGCGATCTTGCGGAGGCCCGCCCGCGGCCTTCCCTGGCGAGTTGGTGCCGGTCGGCCTCCTGCAGCGCGCCCGCCTTGGACACGGCCTCCTTCTGCTTCTTGCAGGCGCGCGACGCCTCCTCGGTCCAATTCTGCCACTGCTCCCCGGCGGCATGGCCCGTCACCTGCGCGAAGAGCTCCCGGGCTGCCCGGGCGCACTGGAGAGCAGCCTCCTCGTGGGACCGCTTCTTCATGGCCGACTCCGCCCAACCAACGAGGACTTTGCCGCCCGGGCTCGTGTTCAAAGCGACGCCCAAGGCCCCCTCCAGCTGCGGGAGCGCCTCCAGCGCCTCCTCCACCTCAGTCAGCGGGGCAGTGCTCGCGCGCGACACAGCCCAGAGAACTTGGATTTGACCCTTCAGCTCCTCCTCCCACACTGGCCGCGCAGGGTCGGCGGGGGCCCGCTGGAGAGCATCCCGCGCGGCGCCAGCGAAGGCAACCACGGCGGCAAACGATCCGCCTCCCTTCTTGGCGTCCGACTTCGCGACGGCCGAAATCAGGCCCGCGCCGACTCGCTCGAGGGTCGTCGTCGCGAGATCTGCCGAGGGCGCGCCATCTGCAGCACCGCTTTCCAACAGGGACATCAGCTGTAACCAATCGCAGCGCTTGATGGCCTCGTCTGCCTTCCAGCTCCTGAACCGCATGTGGTACGCCACGCCGAACGCGATGTCCTCCGCCGCGGCGATCTCGGTGTCTTTCAGGAGAGTCTCGGTGTTCCCTGGCTTCTCGCTCGCAGCAGCCTGCGGACTCCTCCGCCTCCTCTGGTCCCCCATCGCTCAATCTTCTTCCTCCTCCGCTTCCGCCGCCTCCTTTGAACTGGGCCGGGGGCCTCCAAGCCCCCGTTCACAAAGAGGAATGAACAACTGAATGCGTACTGTAGCCCCCTCCTCCCTTCCTCCCCCATTCCCCCTCCCTTCCTCCTCCCTTCCGCGTCCCGTCCTCCTCCCTTTCTCCTGCCTTCCGCCTTCCTTCCTCCTACCCCCCCCCCTGCCTTCCCCCCCCCTTCCTCCCTCTCCCCCTATCGTCCTTCTCCTTTCCTCCTCCCTTCCTCCATCGACGACGACGACGACGACCACGAACGCGACCACGACCGCGACCACTCCGCCTTGACGACCCGCACTGCCGCGGCCAGCGCCTCCTCTGAGCGCGCCAGCCACGCCTTGTTGATCTGCAGCGCCTGCGCGCCGTCATCCGGGATCTCCCCCATCTTGGCCGCTGCCTTCTTGGCCGTGTGGATGGCGCTCTCTGCGGCTGCCGCCTGCTCAAAAGCCGTGGCCTTGAAGTGGGCTCTCCCCTCCTTCGTGGACAGGTCCACATCTCCGCTGAAGTCGAGCAATTTGTAACACTCCCGGAACGTGTTGAAGAGCGTGTCGGCCTCGCCCTTGAGTTTCCTGCCGGCCGCTGCGAGGCTGAATTCGAGGGCCTTCCGCCCCCTCTTCTTCGACGCGGAGCCGTCCTCGAGAGGTGCTGGCTCGTCCGGCTGCCCGCCGCCCTCGTCGGAGTCGTCGGGCGGCTGGGCGAGCAGGGGCGCGGCCCACGAACCGCCGCTGCCACGCTTCTTCCCTGGCTGGCTCCGGCCCGAGCGCTGCGGGGTCGCCAAGGGCGGACTGGCGCTGCTGCCGTCGGCTGGCTGCGCCGAGGGCGCGGCCGTCTGAGCAGGGGCGCGGGCGGCTGACCTCTTCGGCGGCGCCTGCGCCGAGGGCGCGGCGCACTTCGAAGGGGCAGCGGCTGCGGGCGTGGCAGCCCCTTTGGCGGCAGGCCTCTCGGCTGTCTGGGCGGGGCGCCCGGACGTAGCCCTCCCGGTCGTCTGGGCTGGTGGTCTGGCCCGCGGCTTGGTCGCAGCCTTGGGCGCGGGCTTGGCGGCGCGGGCCGCGCCCCACAGGGCCGACAGCGCCGCGGCCACGAGATCCGTCTCTTCGGCGTCCTCGTCGCTCGCGGGAGAGTCGGACTGGTGCCCCTCCGACGGCGCGCTCTCTGCTGCACCGATCTCCGCGCACTGCGTGGCGCGCCGCAGGGCTGCAATTGGGGCCACGGCGGCCTCGGCAGCAGCCGCAACCTCAGCCGCGTCCGCGTCGTCGTCTGACTCGGCCAGTCGCCAGCACCGTCCTGTCCTCCACCTTGCGATCGTCGTAGTCCGCGATGTCGTACAAGAACTTCTTCGCGCCGTCCTTCATGACATATACAACCTGCCAGTAGGAGAACGAGGGCATTTCAACAATGAAGGAAGCGAGTGGGAAGACGACTTGGCGGCAACGGCGCCTCCTGCCAGGCGCCGTCGATGAGCTCCTCGCCGCGACAATTCGGGTCCGTGGGCAGCGGCGTCTCAAGGAAAGCCTCGTGCCACTTGCTCACGGGGCAGGCTTGATGCCAGTTCGCAGACAGGCGACGCCCGGAGACCTTGACGGAAGATACCTGGCGAGCCTGCTGGATGTCTCCCGCGGCCTGCCTGGACATGCGGCGGCGCTTCTCTGGGTCCTTCCCCGCCTGGCTCAGGACGTACGCATCCACCTTGAGCCGCACGGTCTGCGCCCGGCCCGCATCCTGGCGCACCCACTTGATGTACTCCTTCAGCGGCTTCTTCTCGCCGCCAGGCAAGTGGGGGTCCAAGAGCACCGCCTGCGAGAGAGAGAAAGAGAGAGAGAGAGAGAGAGAGAGAGAGAGAGAGAGAGAGAGAGAGAGAGAGAGAGAGAGAGAGAGAGAGAGAGAGAGAGAGAGAGAGAGAGAGGGGGCTGGACCAAGTCGGAATCGCGTCGGACATGGGTCGGGGCCGCGTGGGACTCGAGTCGCGCCGGGCCCCGTGCAGGATAGGCCGGGCGGGGCACCCCTGCGGATCGAGCGGAGGTGGAATGTCCAACGGCAATGCTCGAAGTCGCCTCGCCGCGACCAGAAAAAATGCATTCCTCTGCCGGTTGCCCTTTTTCTCTTGCGCGGAATTGCAATGCGCTGAATTTAAAATTGCATCTTTTTGTGAATTTATTGAAAAAATCATTTCCCCCCCAAAAAAAGTTATGTTCACCAAAACCACTTTTATGTTCACCAGGGCGATTTTATGTTCACCAGGGCGGTTTTATGTTCACCGGCCGGAAATTCAAAAAACAATTATGTTCACCAAAACCACTTTTATGTTCACCAGGGCGATTTTATGTTCACCAGGGCGG
>CAUYUJ010006681.1:275501-305964 GCA_963575745.1 Prorocentrum cordatum | reverse complement strand
TGTTTTTTTCAATCTGGCGTTTTTTCCTGGATTTCGGCACGCGGGGCCCGTCGTCGGGCCCGAGGCCATCGAAAGGGGTGTCGGGGCGAAAAAGTACTCCCAGGGAGAGGGCGGGACCTGGCCTTGAAAACGACGACGACGACGACGACGCGGCGACCAGCGCTGTAACGCGCAGGGGGGACTGCGGCGGCGGAGAACAGAAACCTCCTGGATGGGCCCGAGTAGATGGGTCGGAGCATCTCGCCGCATCGCCGATACATCGGCGAAACATCGGCGATGCATCAGCGATGCATCAAAGACGCCGGCGGTGCATCGGCGACGCCGGCGCGACGCAAATCAGGCTCCGCATCGAACCGTATGGGCGATGCATCGGCGATGCAGCGTGATCCTCCAGCCCCATCTACTCCGACCCCATCCAGGAGGCTTAGAGAGAAATAATCGCGAAGTTGAGGGGGGCACGCGTTGGATAAGCAGCATGAGGATGAGGAGGGGCGCAGGCGGCGTAGGAGGGAGGTGGAGGCACGCTGGTTAGATACCGCCCGTTAGGAGAATGTTCGCGAAAAGAGCTTGGTTTCTTGCCGCCAGGTTCCGGGCCGAAAGCGGTTGCGCTTGAGTGGCCTTTTCTTCCTCACGCGCCTCGATGGGAGCATGTCCCAACCTTGCAAATGAGGACGAAACCGCCCGTCAATCGCAGCCGCCCCCGGCGCGCAACCTGGTGGTGAGAAGCCAAGCGCACTTCAAGAGCAATTGGAACCTGCTGCTGTCGAGGCGCGTTTGGTTTTTTTGCCGCCAGGCCCCGCGCCGAGAGCGGTTGCACTTGAGCGGCCTTTTCTTCCCCACGCTCTTCAAGGGCATCATGTTCCAAACCTACAAGTGAGAAAGATAACGCCTTTCAAATGCAACCGGTGCCAGCGCGCGATCACCAGCCCATCCAGAAACGACGCCCAGCCGAGTTGAGGTGATCAGGGATATGTCGGAACGAAGAGGGGCAGCCGTTATCGGTCGAAGGAGGGGGAGGAGGAGAATGGGGAGGAGGGGAGGCTGGATGGTGAAGAAGGGACAAGGATGAGGAGCAGACGGATGATGAGAGGAGGGGGGATGAGGGAGGAGCGAGAAGCAGCAGGAGGAATGTCTCTTGGATATCTCTTGGGAGGCGTTGGCGTTCTCTTGGCGGCCCCCGGGACCTCTTGGGGCGTCCCGGGTGCTTCTGAAGGGCCGCTTGGGGGCCAGTTGGGGGCGTTTGGGGGGCCTCGCGTGGCCTCTTGGGGCCAGATTTGGGCCTTGTCGGAGGCATTGGAGGCATTTTTGGGACCATCTTGGAACAGATCGATCAAAGAGGGGCGGATCCTTATTTTGCGGCGCCCCTCTTGAGCCACAGTCGCTTGTTGGGGACCTCTTGAGGCGCTCTCTGGGTGCGTTTGTGCGCTCTCGGGGCCGCTTTGGGGCAATATTGGGCGTCTATTTGAGCCCCCGTGGGACGTCTTGGAGCCATCCAGAGGCCCCGGGAGCCCATCGGAAGCGCAAGGGGGAGAATACAACAATCTGCGATTTTCTTTCAAGTTTTAAAAGGAATTGGGCATCTGAGGGGCCTCCTTGGGGTCTCCGTGGCCACTTGGACCCATCTTGGGGCCGCTATGGTCTCTCTCGGAGGCCTCTTGGGGGCCAGGTTGGGCCAACGTTTCGGTATTTTGCACCATCTTGGAGGCCATTTTGAAGCATCTGGGGCCCTCTCGGGGCCCTCTTGGGCCAAACGCTTCCCAAGGCCGCAACCGAAAAAGCCCACACCAATCAAAGTCCCAGTGTTTTTCGTTTCGTTCGTTGATCCATGAGGAGGGGTCCTTAATCAGGGTCCCCCCTTTAGGGCCTCTAATGTCGCATTGCGTGTCCCTCCCAGGGCCGTTTTGGGCCCTGCTTGGCCCCTTCGTGGGGCCCTTTTCGGGCTTTCGCGGCGCCATCCTGAGGCCGGGGAAGGCAATCGGAAGTGAACAGGCGAAATCCCCAAAGTTGTTGCTTTAGGTGTTGGAAGGATTTGGGCCTCTTGTGGGCCTCCTGGATTTGGGCTACGTGGCCACTTGGACACGTTTTCAAACGATCTTGAGGCCTCTTGGAACCTGTTGGAAACCTCTTGGGGCGTCTCGGGTGCTTCTGAAGGGCCGCTTGGGGGCCATTTGGGGGCGTTTGGGGGGCCTCGCGTGGCCTCTTGGGGCCATATTTGGGCCTTGTCGGGGGCCTTGGAGGCATTCTTGGGACCATCTTGGAACATATCGATCAAAGAGGGGGGGATCCTTATTTTGCAGCGCCCCTCAGTGGACGGCGACGACGACGGGGACGGCGGCGGCGACGACAACGGCGACGACGAAGGCGGCGACGACGACGACGGCGACGGCGGTGGCGACGACGACGGCGACGGCGACGAAGAAGGCGACGACGACGACGGTGGCGGCGGCGGCGGTGGCGGCGGCGGCGGTGGCGACGCCAGCAGCGGCGGCGACGACGACGGCGGCGGGGACGCCGGCAGCGGCAACGGCAGCGGGAGACGACGACGACGACGATGACGGCGGCGGCGACGACGACGACGACGACGACGACGCTGGCGGCGACAGCAGCGGCGACGGCTACGGCGATGACGAAAGCGGCGGCGACGACTACAGCGACGGCAGCGGTGCACGAAGACGGCGACGTCGGAGGCGACGACGGCGACGACGACGACGACGACGACGACGACGACGACGACGGCGGCAGCGGCGGCGGTGGGGCGACGCCAGCAGCGGCGGCGACGCCGATGGCGGCGGGGACGCCGGCAGCGGCAACGCCGGCGGTGGCGTCATTTTTTTTCCCACCTCCTCCCTCCCACTCCTCCCTTCCGCCCCTGCGCGCTGGCGGCTGTCGTGAACCACCCGGCTCCCTATGGCAAAGGGTGCTGCTATAGAGGGGGGGCCAGATGGCTCACAACAACCGCCGGCGCTGGCGGCTGCCGTGAGCCACCCGGCTCCCAGTGGCAAAGGGTGCTGCCATAGAGGGGGGGCCAGAGGGAACCGGATGGCTCACAACAACCGCCGGCGCTGGCGGCTGTCGTGAGCCACCCGGCTCCCTTTGGCACAGGGTGCTGCCCAGAGGGAGCCAGGGAGCTGCCCAGAGGGAGCCGGATGGCTCACGACAACCGCCGGCGCTGGCGGTTGTCGTGAGCCACCCGGCCCCATCTGACTACCCTCAGACCCGAACGCGGACTGCCCTGAGCAAGTGGGCAATCTGCCCACTTGCTCGCGGCAACCGCCGGCACTGGAGGTTGTCGTGAGCCACCCCCCACTGAAGCTCCAAGGCCAACTTTCTCTCTGGAGGGATGCCTGCTGGCACCCCGGAGCGACAGCGGCGAGTGGCTCACGACAGCCGCCGGCACTGGCGGTTGCCGCGAGCAAGTGGGCAGAATTGCCCACTTGCTCAGGGCAGCCAGCGCTAGGGTCTGAGGGTTGTCAGAGGGAGCCGGGTGGCTCGCTACAACCGCCAGCGCCGGCGGTTGTCGTGAGCCGCCCGGCTCCCTGTGGCACGACCCGCTCCCTCTAATAAGAACCCTTGCGCCCAAGGAAATGACTGCCCAAGATGGTTTCCAACAGGATCCAAGAGGCCCCAAGATCGCTGGAAGACGTGTCCAGGTTGCCGCGTAGCCCAAATCCAGGAGGCCCACAAGAGGCCCAAATCCTTCCAACACCTAATGCAACAACTTTGGGGATTTCGCCTGTTCACTTCCGATTGCTTTCCCAGGCCTCAAGATGGCGCCACGAAGGCCCGAAAAGGGCCCCAAGAGGGGGCCAAGCAGGGCCCAAGACGGCCCTGGGAGGGACACGCAATGCGACATTAGAGGCCCCAGAGGGGGGACCCTGATTAAGGACCCCTCATGGATCAACGAGCGAACCGAAAAACACTGGGACTTTGATTGGCGTGGGCTTTTTTCGGTTGCGGCCTTGGGAAGCGTTTGGCCCAAGAGGGCCCCAGATGCTTCAAGATGGACTCCAAGATGGCGCGAAATACCAAAAGGTTGGCCCAACCTGGCCCCCAAGAGGCCTCCGAGAGAGACCATAGTGGCCCCAAGATGGGTCCAAGTGGCCACGGAGACCCCAAGGAGGCCCCTACGATGCCCAATCAGATTGTTGTATTCTCTCTCTTGCGCTTCCGATGGGTTCCTGAGGCCTCCAGATGGCTCCAAGATGTCCCACGGGGGCTCAAATAGACGCCCACAAAAATATCCGCGGGGGGAGGCCGGCCATTTGGGCGGCAAAAGCGGGGGGGGTGTGTGATTTGGGGGGGGGGGGGGGGGGGGGGGGGGGGGGGGGGGGGGGGGGGGGGGGGGCGGGGGAGGAAACCGAGAGACATAGCCTCACAGTTCCCAAAGCGAGACAATTGTGGCTCAAGAGGGGCGCCGGCAAAATAGAGTGGAGAAATATCATCTAAGTCTATACTAAATCTTGCAAAAAAATGTCCAAGAATGCGGAGGGGAAGGGGGTGGGACCACGTTAAAGTGGTGATGGTACTCAAGCAAGCAAACTGCAAAGCATAGCAACCCATACGCCCCACTAATGGCCCCCTAGCGGCCCTTCAAGAAGCACCCTGAAACGAGCCCAAAAGGTTTCCCAAACAGGTTCCAAGAGGCCCCAAGATCGCTTGAAGACGTGTCCAGGTTGCCACGTAGCCCAAATCCAGGAGGCCCACAAGAGGCCCAAATCCTTCCAACACCTAAAGCAACAACTTTGGGGATTTCGCCTGTTCACTTCCGATTGCCTTCCCCGGCCTCAAGATGGCGCCGCGAAGGCCCGAAAAGGGCCCCAAGAGGGGGCCAAGAAGGGCCCGAGACGGCCCTGGGAGGGACACGCAATGCGACATTAGAGGCCCCAGAGGGGGGGCCCTGATTAAGGACCCCTCCTCATGGATCAATGAGCGAACCGAAAAACATTGGGACTTTGATTGGTGCGGGCTTTTTCGGTTGCGGCCTTGGGAAGCGTTTGGCCCAAGAGGTCCCCGAGAGGTCCCCAGATGCTTCAAGATGGCCTCCAAGATGGTGCAAAATACCAAACGGTTGGCCCAACCTGGCCCCCAAGAGGCCTCCGAGAGAGACCATATGGGCCCCGAGATGGGTCCAAGTGGCCACGGAGACCCCAAAGAGGCCCCTAAGATGCTCAATTCCTTTTGAAAGCTTGAAAGAAAATCGCAGATTGTTGTATTATCCCTCTTGCGCTTCCGATGGGCCCCTGGGGCCTCCAGATGGCTCCGAGATGTCCCACGGGAGCTCAAATAGACGCCCAATATTGCCCCAAAGCGGCCCCGAGGGCGCACAAGCGCACCCAGAGAGCGCCTCAAGAGGTCCCCAACAAGCGACTGTGGCTCAAGAGGGGCGCCGCAAAATAAGGATCCCCCCCTCTTTGATCGATCTGTTCCAAGATGGTCCCAAGAATGCCTCCGAGGCCCCCGACAAGGCCCAAATATGGCCCCAAGAGGCCACGCGAGGCCCCCCAAACGCACCCAAATGGCGCCCAAACGGCCCTTCAGAAGCACCCGAGACGCCCCAGGTCCCGGGGGCCGCCAAGAGAACGCCAACGCCTCCCAAGAGATATCCAAGAGACATTCCTCCTGCTGCTTCTCGCTCCTCCCTCATCCCCCCTCCTCTCATCATCCGCCTGCTCCTCATCCTTTTCCCTTCTTCATCATCCATCCTCCTCCTCCCAATTCTCCTCCCTGATCACCTCAATCGGCTGGGCGTCGTTTCTGGATGGGTTGGTGATCGCGCGCTGGCACCGGTTGCATCTGAAGAGCGTTATCTTCTTCACTTGCAGGTTTGGAACATGATGCCCTTGAAGAGCGCGAGGAAGAAAAGGCCGCTCAAGTGCAACCGCTCTCGGCGCGGGGCCTGGCGGCAAAAACCAAACGCGCCTCGACAGCAGCAGGTTCCAGTTGCTCTTGAAGTGCGCTTGGCTTCTCACCACCAGGTTGCGCGCCGGGGGCGGCTGCGATTGACGGGCGGTTTCTTCCTCATTTGCAAGGTTGGGACATGCTCCCATAGAGGCGCGTGAAAAAGAAAAGGCCACTCAAGTGCAACCGCTCTCGGCCCGGAACCTGGCGGCAAGAAACCAAGCTCTTCTCGCGAACATTCCCCTAACGGGCGGTATCTTGCCAGCGTGCCTCCACCTCCCTCCTACGCCGCCTGCGCCCCTCCTCAGCCTCATGCTGCTTATCCGCCGCGTGCCCCCCTCAACTTCGCGATGATTTCTTTCTAAGCCTCCTGGGCGGGGTCGGAGTAGATGGGGCCGGAGGATCACGCTGCATCGCCGATGCGGTTCGATGCGGAACCTGATTTGCGTCGCGCCGACGTCGCCGATGCACCGCCGGCGTCTTTGATGCATCGCCGATGTATCGGCGATGCGGCGAGATGCTCCGACCCATCTACTCGGGCCCATCTAGGAGGTTTCGATTCTCCGCCGCCGCAGTCCGCCCTGCGCGTTACAGCGCTGGTCGCCGCGTCGTCGTCGTCGTCGTCGTCGTCGTCGTCGTCGTCGTCGTCGTCGTCGTCGTAGTCGTTTTCAATCCGCGGCCCCAGAGGTCCCGCCCCCTCCCTGGGAGTACGTTTTCGCCCCGAAGCCCCTTTCGATGGCCTCGGGCCCGGCGACGGGCCCCGCGTGCCGAAATCCAAGAAAATACGCCAGATTGAAAAAAACACATCCTCTGATCTCTGGGTCGTCGCGGTCGTCTCCCCGGGAGTGGTTTTTCACCCTGGAGCAATTTTCGATGGCCCCTGGGCCCGACGACGGGCTTCGAAGTCCAAAACTCAGAAGGGGAAAAAAAAACGGATGGAAAAACACACATGCTCGGATCTCTGGGTCGTCGTGTCTTCCTCCTCCTCCTCATCATCCTCCTCCTCTTCCTCCTCCTCTTCCTGCTCCGCCGCCTCCTCCTCCTCCTCCTCCTTCCCGTCCTCCTCCTTTTTCTTCTCCTCTTAGTCGTATTCTTCCTCCTCCTCCTCCTCCTCCTCCTCCTCATCTTCCCCCTGCCTCCTCTCCGATTCGCCTGCTTCCCTCTCCTCATTCATATCTCCCCGTCCATCACACCATCCTCTCCCATCTCTCCTCCTCCTCCTCTCTACCCCCTCCTCCTCCTCCCCCTCCACCACCTCCCCCCTCCTCCTCCTTCTCCTCCTCCTCTTCCTCCCACTCCTTCCCCCACCTCCTCCTGACCTCCTCCTCCTCCCCTCCTCGTCCTCCTCCTCCTCCTCCTCCTCCCTCCTCCTCTCCTCCTCCTTCCTACTCCTCCCCTCTTCCTCCACTCCTCCTCCTCCTCCTCCTCCTCCCCTCCTCTCCTCTCCTACCTCCCCTCCTCCCCCTCCTCCTCACCCCCCCTCCTCTTCCTCCTTCTCCTACCTCCTCCTCCTCCTCTTCCTCCTCCTCCTCTTCCTCCCTCCTCTCCTTGTTTTCCTCCTCCTTCCTCCTCCTCTCCTCCTCTCTCCTCCTCCGCTCCTCCGCCTCTTCCTCCTCCCCTATGTTCCCCGCCCTCCTCCTCCTCCTTCCCCTCCTCCTCCTCCTCTCCTCCTCCTCCTCCTCCTCCTCTCCTCCTCCTCATCCTCTCCCCCTCCTCCTCCTCATCCTCCTCCTCCTCCGCCTCCTCCTCCTCCTCCCCTCCTCCTCCTCACTCCTCCTCCTCCTCTCCCCCTGCCTCCTCCTCCTCCGCCTCTCCTTTTTCCTCCTCCTCCTTTTCCTCCTCCTCTTCCTCCTCCTCCTCCTCTTCCCCCTCCTCGCCCCCCCGTCCCCCTCCGTTTTCTCCTTCTCGTCGTCGTCGTCGTCCGTCGTGTCGTCGTCGCTGCCGCTCCGTCCGTCGTCCGTCCGTCCGTCCGTCGTCGTCCGTCCGTCATCGTCGTCCGTCATCGTCGTCGTCCGTCGTCGTCGTCGTCCGCCATCGTCGTCGTCCGTCGTCGTCGTCGTCGTCCACCGTCGTCGTCGTCCGTCGTTGTCCGTTGTCGTCGTCGTTGTCGTCCGTCGTCGCCCGTTCGTCGTCGTCGTCTCGTCGTCGTCGCCCCTTGTCGAATTCGTCGTCGTCGTTGTCGTCTTCGCCGTCGTCGTCATCCGACGTCGTCGTCCGTCGTCGTCGTCCGTCGTCGTCGTCCATCGTCGTCGTCGTCGTTGTCGTCGTCGCCCGTTGTCGTCGTCGTCGTCGTCCGTTGTCGTCGTCGTCGTCGTCTTCGTCCAGCATTATTGTCGTCGTCCGCGGTCGTGGTCGTCTGTAATCATCGGTGTCCGTCTGTGGTCATCGGTGTCCGTCGTCGTTGTCGGTGTCCGTCGCGTCGTTCGCCCCTGGTCGTGGTCGTCCGTGGTCGTCGGTGTCCGTCGTCGTCGTCGGTGTCCGTCGTCGTCGTCGACGTCGTCGTCGTCTTCTCTTCCTCCTCCTCTTCCCTTTCTTCCTCCTTCTCCTCCCTCTCTTTTTTCCCCCGGCTGACATGTTTTTGCCCGCGGCCGTCGAGGATCGATGCAGGGCGCTTTTGGGCGTTTTCGGTGAACTTTGGCCGTCGTCGGCTTCCAGGAGCCCAGGGCCCTGCTGGGGCTTCGCGGGGGGCACTGCCTGGCTAGCCCCGACATTGCCCTGGCGCGGCTCCCATGCCGCGCCTCCGCGCACAACGAGCTTGGAGAATTTGTCGCCCCCTGGCTCCCAGCAGCTCCCTCTAAACAGTGGCCAGACGAGCGCCCCGGGTGCTGATTCATCGACTGTCGCGGCAGAGGTCATCGATATATTGTCCAGCGGCGATGCGCCGAAGATGGTCGACGATTTCGAGGAGCCCGTGCCCTTTCACCCAGCACTTCAGGAGTTCTTGGAAGACCAAGTGTGGCCTCTGCAATTCATCGCACTACATGCCACAAAGGCGGCCGTGAACACGCCAGTATTCATGCTCTCAGACGCGCTCACCATGATGCCGCTCTTGGCCAGTGAGTTGGAGGACTTGTGGAACGCAAAGGGGACTGGGCCCGTCGAGAGGATCAATATGCAAGACTTATTGGAATTGCTTGGGCCGCACACCAACGACGTCTTCGACCAGAAGTGGTGCCGCTTCGGTGTGGCCGTGATGACTGTGCTGAACGAGTGCGACAAGATGGCCACCGACGTCATGAACGGTGTGATCGATGAATGCCCCTCCCTTTCAGACCTCTGCGCTGGAGCGTTCGAGGATGTGCACGCGGCCGAGGTCTGCTTTCTGCACTGCGGGGAAAGACTGGCGGCTGGTCCTTCCCGCCTTACGCACGAGGACGCCGCCGTGAACGTTCAAGTCCTGCGCGAGTTCGACAACATCCATAAGGTTGCGTTCTGCGACATGAGGTCTGACGCGAGGTCCTTCCCAACGCTCTGGGGCTGTCTTTTGACGGCGAAGCCAACGAACATCGTCGCAATCCTGAGCCAGGCGCTCGTCAAGGCGCAGCAGAGGGATATCCTTGCGGACGCCAGGTACCAGGACCTGTGGGAAGAACCGATCTTGCTCGAGAAGGGCGACCCGGGATTCGAAGCGGCCTGGGCCAAGGCCAAGGAGGCGGAGGCCGCCGAGAAGAACAAGGCCGACGCAGAGACCGCGGCGGCCGCGGCGGCCGCGGCCCCGGCAGTTGCCGAGGCGGCCGAGACCGCCGCCAAGGCCCCTGCGACGCCGCGGACGCCGCCGGCGCGCGGTGCTCAGGAGGCCATGTCTCCCACCGTGTCCCCCGAGGTCATGGGCGCCATGGTCCAGCAGATTGCCGACGAGGCGAAGCAGGAGCTACACCCTGCCCCCTCCTGGGAGAGAGCTTGAGAGATTGATGAGGAGGAGAAGGGCGAGGAGGAGTCGGAGGAGGAGGAGGAGCAAGAGGAGAGGAGGGAGGAGAAGGATGAGGAGGTGGTGGAGGGGGGGGGGGGGACCTAATCGACCCCCCCCTCCCAGCGGGGACCGAATCGGCGCCCCTTCACAGCCTTTCAGTGGGGCCGATCGACTTCCCTCATAGCGGGACATACTAGCTGGCAGGAGTAAGATGAAGAGGATGAGGAACACGGACATGGGATGGGAGGGGTGAGGAGCTCCTCCTACTCCTACCTCCTTCCTGCTCCTCTTTCTCTCTCTCGCTCTCTCCTGCTTCCCTCTCTCCTTTTGTCCCACCTCCCTCCCCCTCACTCCTTCCCCTCCCTCCCTTCTCCTCCTCCGCCTCCTCCTTCTCTCCTTCGATCTCTCCCCCGCCCTCCTCATCTCCCCTCCGCCCCTCTTCGGCGTCCGACCTCCTTCATTTCTTTTTTGTGCTTTATCGCTTGCAGGAGGAGCAGAGCGCGCAGAGCGCGCCCGCTGCGGCGTCCGGGGGGGGGGGCCGCAGCGAGCGCAGGCGGGGCGGCACCGACGGCCCCAGGTGGCGCAGCTCCAGCCGCTGCCCCACCCCCGCAGCCGCAGCCTGCTGATGCCACTGGCCCTGGTGCTGCTGCAACCTCGCAGCCTGGTGCCACTGCCGCCCCGCAGCAGCCGCAGCCTGCCGGTGCCGTTGCAGCCCCGCAGCCTGGTGCCACTGCAGCCCCGCAGGTTGCAGCCCCGCAGCCTGGAGCTGGCGCCGAGGCGCCCCAGGCTGTCGTGCCCTTCGCCTTCGACGCCGCGAGATCGCCGACGAAGCCAGTGACTCCATCGTCGGACAATGCGCGGGTCTACAAAGTGCCCGAGCTCAGGAGGCTGTCCTTGGCCTCTGGCGAATCGGCGGGTGGCCCTATCATCGACGTCTTCCAGCAGCAGCCGCAAGCTTGGATGTTCGAGCTGGCTGCGGTGCATCGCAGCGACTTGGGGTCCCTGTCAGGAGAACGTGGCCATGATCTTCTCCGCGCCGAGGTCACGACCGCGCCGAAGGGCAAGGACAGCACCGTGAAGAGCTACGCGGTTCACGCCACGAAGATGTCCAGGACGATCAACTTCAACTACGCTGGGGTGATCCCTCGCACCCCGCGAGCGGGCTCGTTGAAGGTGGCCTCGGATTTCGGCTGCGAGTTCTTCATGTCGCCTGGCCCGTGCTCCAACCCAGACCAGGTCGATTCGTTTTGCATCGCGCGGCTGGTGGGGGAGGAGGTGGCGCCTGCTGACCCGACCACGACGGTCAGCCACCCTAAGCATCCTCTCACCTCCCTCCTCCCTCCTGCTCTGTCCTGCTCAAGCTCCTTCACGCCCCCCCCCCCCCCCCCCCCCCCTCCTCATCATCATCCCTTATCCCTACCTCCAAAGGAGACGAAGCGGAGGAGGGTTTCCCGCGCGGCGGCAGCATCGGCAGGGCCTCCTGTCACCAGCATGGCCATCAAGCACTCCCAGCGGAACTTCCAGTTCACCTACACCGAGCTGCAGACCAAAAAGGAGATGAACGTTAAGGTGGGTGGAGGAGTCGATGTGGAAGGAGAACGAGGAGGAGGACGAGTGGAAGGAGAAAGAGGAGGATGCGGAGGAGGAGAGGAGGAGGAGGATTAATAGTTCCGAGGAGGACATGAACCAGGAGGGAGGAGAGAGGAGAGGGGGGGGGGCGCCCCCTGCCCCCCCCCCCCCCCCCTCCTCGCCGCACCATCCCCTTACTCCTCTTCCTCTTCCTCTTCTGCCTCCTTCCTTCTTCCCCCTCCATTCCCTTCTTCTCTTCAGTTTCCTTTTCCTTCTTCTCTGTAAGGTTGACTTCTACAGCCTTGTGATTGCCGAGCAGTTTCGCGATGAGTCGAAGCTCGAGACCGCCATCCGTTTGGCGCGTCCGAAGTTCGGGTCTGAGATGATGGAGGCAGGCCCGCGCCCGGCGAAGATCCCGAGGGGCGGCGCCAAGTCCGTGCCCGACGAGCGGGCGTTTTGCAAGCGCCTGCTCAGGTAGGCGAGCGAGCGTGTCGCAGGGCGCAGCATGTTCGAGCCGAGTCGACGAATCGAATCGACTAACATACGACGGCCGACGACGTAATGGCCACGTCGGCCACGACGACGCGCCGACGACTGACGGCAAAGCCTGACGATGCGACGACTCGACTCTCTGCGTGGGCCGCCGCCTGTGCGCAGCCAGCAGCCTCCCGAGCTGCCATGGGCCGCCGCCGCCGCCCCCCAGCGCCCAGGCAGCGCGCGAGAAGGGGACCGAGGGCCTCAGGGGGAAAGATGACGAGGATAGGGGGGAGAAGGAGGCGGAGGACAGGCTGAGGACAGGATTGGTGGAGGTGGAGAGGAGAGACTGGATGAGGTGGAGGATGAGTCCTGAGAGGAGGGGGATGCTGCCCTGGGATCTCTGGACTTGCCTCGAGGTTTTTTATTTTAAAAAATATATTAAAAAAATCTGGTCGCCTCGCGAGCTCGCGTGTAGCGGGCTGTCCGATGGCGAGAACATTCGTTCGGTGTTGGCCTGCCCCCCTCGCTCTACTCAATACAACTCAACTCTTCCAGCTTTATTCTTTCTCCCACCGATCTCTAGCATGCGGTGTGCTACGAGATTACACTGCGCTGCAGTGGGCGGCGTCTGCCCCGCCCGCTCCCCCCGCCGCTTGGGCGCCGCGCGGCGCCGCGCAGCGCACATCACAGCTAGCGCAGATCGATCGATACCGACGCGGCCGGACCGATGCGAGCCAAAGCTTTTAGCCAAAACGTTGCGCGGGCACTGCCGTCGCCACCTCCCCTGGCCCTCGCCCTCCCCCCCCCCCTTCCCCCCGCAGGGCGCCTGTCTAGATCGGATTCGGGATGGCCTTTGCAAGGCCGAGGGCGACGAAGGCCTCCAGAGGCCGATCTGGAGCCCCCAGGGGACGAAGACCGAGGGCGACGGGGGCCTCCAGAGGCCGATCCGAAGCCCCCATCGGCTCCCAGAGGACTCCAGATGCCTCCTCGTCCTCGTCATCGTGTCGTCATCGTCGTCGAGCTCCTGTGCCGCGATGCCGCCGCTGCCGCCGCGCTGCCAACGACGTCGAGAGGACACTGCTAAGCATGAGGATGAAGATGGGGGGGCGGGAGGAGGGGGGTGCGGAAGAGGCTTACAAGGGGGGTTCGGATGATGGGGGACTGCTAAATTTGATGAGATGGAACAGGCAGACGAAGAGAAGGCGAACGATGGACAGGATTCGACGGTGAGGGGGGCTGAGGAGGACGGGAGACGGAGGCGGAGGAGGAGTCGGAGTAGGAGGAGGGCGGAGGGAGGAGGAGGAGGGAGGAGGAGGAGGAGGAGGAAGGGCGAGGAGGAGGAGGAGGAAGAGGAGGAGGAGGAGGCCACGGCCTGGCCAGGCGCGGAATCGCTGAAGCAAGAGGGGCCCCCAAAACGATGGGGAGGAACATGCCCACTTTATTCTTGTTGGACAAGCACTGGAGGTTTCAGGTCAATAGGTTTGTTCAGCCCAGTCTACAGAGTATGTGGTCGTGCTCGTCGGCCGCTCTCTGTTGCCTGGGGGGCCTCCCGCCCGCGTTCTCGCTCTGCGGCCTTTGCCTTTTGCGGCGCCAACGACGTGGTCTGGCGTCGAGCAGTGCGCGGCGAGCTCGTAGTGAAGACAGGTGGCGCCGCGGGTGTTATGGCAGGGTGTTCTTTTGCTGCCACCTGCGTCAGGATTTTCCTGGTTCCCGCCCTGGGGCCCCCGCGTTGTGCCGAGGTGTCTTCACCTCGGTCTACGTTGCATGTCGGTTTCTGGCCCTGCATGCTTCATACCCAGGGGCACCGCGAGGTTATCAGGTCAGTTAGGCGACATAATCCGCAATGAATTACACATCGCCATGTCCAGCGGCAAGGCCGCCCTCATCTGCTCGTCTGCCAAGCTTGGAGAGAGCTCGCGCCCTTTCTTCGGAGGTCTTGGATGGGGCCTCGAACTCAGCTGTCAACCTCGGCGTGGACGACGCCGCAGGCAGGCCGCGCAGGTGACCCCCGAAGTGTGCGAAACGTAGAGAAAGACTTCGAACCCTCAACATTATTGCCCGTTGCATTCGTCGCGCTCGCGATGCGCTGGGTCGCCGTGCCAAGAATCTATCCATGTCTTTCAGCAGTTACCTATGGCATTGACATGCATGGGGTCTCGAATCCTGAGTTGGGTAACCGCAGAAGAGCCTGTGGGAGATGCACGGGACCGTCGGCAGGCTCTAGATCTCCCACCGACCTCATCATGATAGAAATCGACCCCTGCTGGACCTCCCCGTCGCCCCAGTGGTCAGATACGCGAAGGAGATTTGGGGTAGCCAGTTGTGCGAATTCAGTTTCGCGGTCTCGTTCCGCAAGTTGCGCGAGGCATGGGCCTCGCTTTCAACGAACACCAACCCTCTTGGAAGTCCTGCTCTGGCCCACTGATGACTGCGATACATTCTCTTTCTTTCTATATATATACATAATATATATATATATATATATATATATATATATATATATACATGTATACATATATATATGGTTTTTCTTTATGTCGCTCTCTTTCTCTCTTTGGGATTGGTTGTGGTATGGGGGATTTCTTTACCCCGGTTTTCGATCTCGGTGCCAGGATCACCCTCGCAACCATCTCCCCGAAGAAAGTCTAGCAGCTTTTGCATCCCGGGGTTGCCAGTGGACTCCTGGCACCAAATTAGGCGTTCAGGACAGGGCTTGTTTCGACGCGGTGTTTGCCACGCTCCTCAGCAAGAAGCTCACGCCGCGCAGCGAGGGCTGCGTCGAGGCCCTCTTGCTGCGATGCCATCTGGTCCAGGATCGGAGCGTCCCATGCAGGCGATGGGCTATAAAATCGGACCTCTGTCCGTTGTGCCCGTCCGAATCCCGCGCCATTTTCCACCGTCTCTGCCGGCGTTTGGCAGTCTCAGAGGAACGAGGGGAAATAGTCCCCCAAGGCATCATCAGCGAGGCCCTCTCTGTGGACCCCGATGAGGATCGGTCCCAGTCGGTCACTCGCGGGTTCGGCTCCTTGGTCGCGGGAAACGAACTCCTGGTCGGCCCTTCCCAGGGACGCAGTGACTGCCTCAATCTGGTCAGGGCTTTCGCCCTCGCGCCTGCGGTTCGGACCGCGTGCAAGAGGCCCTGCGCGGGTATGTATCTGAAGATGCGCCGTTCCCGCGTCGCCGCCGTCCATGAAGCCGAGGTGCATCTCAGTAACAGTCCAGATTTGACGGAGTTTGAACGCTTCTGTAAGAAAGGCAACAACTTAGCAGATGCAGCAGCCACGCAGGGAGCTGCCGCCCACCCTCGCCATTCAGAGGAGCTTTAAGCAGGCCGACCACGAGGTTCAGATTTCTCATTTGGTTTTTAATCTGGTATATCTCGTCATGCCGCTCTGGACCAGGTTCGACGACCCAGGCGGCTCCCGCGTTGCGGCCGAGCCCTCGGCGCCGAAAGACTCGTTCTCTTTGCCGCGCGATTGGGGCTGATTCGGAAAATTCTGGACAGGCCAAACCTGTCTCCGCTTCAAGAGGCAGACAGACAAGCCGCCCAACAAAAGGTTGTTCTAGCAAGCTGCCAGACGTCGTTACCTCCCTCCACGAGAGAGACCATCGCATTGTGGCCTTCACTTTTTCGAATACAACCATGTTATACGTCTGCGTGAATTGCTTCAGCTTTTACCACGCTCGGGTCATTGCAAGAAGCTGCGGAAGCAATGCCTCCAGTAGGACTCCCGTGAGCTCACCAAGGCAGCGACTGCAGTGGTTAGGTCCCCCAAGCGAAGCCTCCACCCCAAAGGCAGCCCTCTCAGTTGTGAGTTTTTCTTGCGCTTGAGCCGAAGCTGTGCGCTGTGACGTCAGTCAGGAGGTTGGCGGGGAGGGGCTTGCCTTCTCTGATGTTGCGGGCGCCGCCGACACTGCCGCGGCTGGCCCCCCGCCCGTGCGCGAGGCCCTGGCCCCTGACACGGGTTTCTTTTTTCGAGGCGAAGTGGCCGACGAGGAAGTAGTCCGTGTCCTGTTCTTTGGTGTCGGCGTGCCTCGTGCATCCATGCTTGCCTTCGTCCTCGTCGGCCTCCTTCCAAGGCTCTGGCTTGATCCCGAATCGATTGCGTGACGGCTCAGATTCGGGATCGTCGGATTGGCGTTGGGGATAGGCAGTTAGACACCGGGCGTCCCCCCTTCGTGGGAAATTGTCTTGTGTCTTTCTGCCTGCCCTCTTCTCGCGTCGGTCCTGTGGCTGGTCGAGTCGCCTCGGCCTGGTGTCCATTTGAAGACACCCGTGTGGCCTCTGTCTCCTGTTGCTGACAGCACGCACCACGCCTGACAAACAAAACCTCATCCACCCCCTTTCGCCTCCTCAGGCAATCCTCCTCTTCCTCATGTCATTACTCCTAGTTTTATCGCTACCTTCCCCCCATTTCCCCTTTCCTGTTTAATAGAGGCGATGCGAGGAGGATGGGAAAGATAAGAACGAACGATGGGATATGGAGGACGACGGCGACGAGGAAGAGGAGGAATGAGAGGACCAGGAGGAAGAATAACACGAGGAAACGACATCATGTTCGGCGCCCTCGGTTCCACGAAACGCGGTGTACATGTTCGATGTGTCGTTCTTGTTGATTAGGAAACAGCGAAGCACTGTGTATTTTTGTTTTTTTTCGGGGTCTGAGAGGCTCAGAGGGGGGGGGCCGGGTGAGGATGGGCGGTGAAGATTTGAGCCGACAGCATTACAAAACACATCACACAACATCTGTTTGGTTTCGCTGATTTCCAGACCAAGAACAAACACACAACCAACACACGTCCAGTGTCTGGCGGCCCCGACCGAAACTGAAGCGCTTGTGCGCACGGCGCCCGTGACAGAATAGCCGAGTTGATGAGTTCGTCAGCCAAGATCACATGGTAGTGGCATGTTTTGCAACAGCCGAAGCAAATCAGTGAAGCGAATGTGCGGTTTCGTGAAACGACAGATTCTGAGGTGTGTTGCTTTGATCGTTTTGGGGGTTCGCTGGGGGGGGGACCTGCCATAATCAGATAGACAGAGAAGGCTGCCGGGAAGTGTCTTGTGTGGGAGAGAGAGGGTGTTGGAGCTCTCGCGGGGCCCTGATTGTAAGCGGCTGCTGGTCGTCTCATCTCCCTCCTCGTCCTCCCCTTCTTCCCCTAGCTCTGTTCAGCCTCGTGTGCGCTTCCCTCTCGCTCGAAGCTGGAGAGGGTCGATCAGGCCCGGCAGCAAGATCGGCCCCTGTCAGAGTGCTCTGGCTGACTCGTGGCGTCCTGCGGGGCCCCGCGGAGGCGTCGGGGGAAACGTGCGCGCCCCGAGCCTTCCTCTCGGGGGGCTTTTCGTTGGGTGCCCGTGGGGTCGGTACTCTGCGTCCTGGGCTGTCTTGGGAGGTGCTCGTCTTTTGGGGAACTTCCTGGGGACACCAAACGGACTTGTTCGACTCCGAAAGTTTAGTCAGCGCCCCTCTAACGGGGACTCCAGTAGCGGGTACTTTGGCCAGTGACCCGGCGACCACAATCCTCCCCGATGTGGGCAGCGCTGCAATGCCACACAGAGGTCATAAAGTGGCAGCTTCCGGCAATTATCCAAAGTACCCGTCAGTGAGTATCCGTCACGGTGCCGCTGACTTAGTTCGACTCAAGTTCGATTCAAGTCCGACTCGAGTTCGACCCAAGCCGACGGACGCTCGACGCCACTTATCGAGTACACTTGAGAGCGTCCTGGACAAAGGGGTCCCGCGTCTGGAGGTCGTGGGGGCTCCATTGGCTCGTCTCTAGGCCCTGAAGCCCTCTGGATGCCGTCGTACACCAGGGAAGGACAAAGCATGGCCACGTGGTCGACTTAAACCAAGCGGGTTCCGTTGCGCGGGCATTCGCGCACAAGTTGCCGTGTTAAAGCCGCGCGTGAATGCTTCGGTCCTCCACATGGTCTGTCGCGTGAGTCGCCTGCGTAAGCAACCGCGCATAATCGCCGTGTCATGGTGCGTGACGGCGCCGTGCCAGCTGGGCGCCATCATTTGAGTCAGAGTCAGCCTCCTGCGCTCACAGATACGTGTATCTGCCATGACAGGGCCATTAGGAATCAGGCCACGAGTGACCCAGTCGAGACAACTTCCACATGAACCCATGAGGACGAGGTATCCCCCTAATAACATGATGTGGTCGACGTGTTCCAATCCTGCTCTGGTATGGGCGTTGTGGAATCCCAAGACCGAGGCAGTGGCCAGTCGGTCGCACAACTGGCGATGTTTCACTACGTGCCCCACTCCAGTCCACTGAGTTTGATAGGATGTATCAGCCCAGTCAAGGTAACATGTGCTTCGGTGTGGCAAGCCTGGCTTGCATGCATCCCTAAGGAGGACGTCCAGAAGATGCAAGGCCTGATAGAGGCGGCAGCCGGGGTGGTCGTGGCGGCAGTCAAAATGTAGCAGCGTGTGTGCTCTCTTGAGTGCAGTGGCGCGGTTTTGCTCGCACAGAGCACGTGGGCCTGGCCAATGCATCGGTCCACTTACGTAGGACTGGGGATGTAATCGGCGCGGTGGTGGAGAGCGGGGACGCGCAGATGTTGCTTCGATTTGGCGCCCAGAGCTGCCGAAAGCCGTGCGTTCCCTACTCTCGCGCCTGCGAGCAACGCCAACGTGGAACATTTTTCGCCGGCGGCGAGGAGGAGGCAGTCCGCACCAGCGTGAGGCTAATCGGGGCAACCGAAAGGCGAATTGTCCGGTGTGCAAGGTGAAGGAAAGAAGACGAGGGCACGGCGAACATGTATTCCCGCGCGAATGCTTAGCTCGGCCGCGCGCCAGGAGGGGACAGGCAGAGAGGGCGGGCCTTGCCGCCAGCGTTTGCCGCCTCCAGAGCCACAGGGGGGCTTCTCAGCAGGCCGGCGCGCTTGGAGAAGCCCCACATCGGGAGCCTTGAGACGGGGGTCAATGCAAACGGGGGTCAGCCAGAGCGCCAGATCCTGCAGGATCCTGCGAAGACCCCCTCTGGCTGACCCGGGTTAGCGAGCCGCTCGTGGCCGCGAGGCGGCCGCACATATTGGCTGACCCGGGTTTGCGAAGACCTGCGTTGCAGTTTTTTTTTTTTTGCATTGCAGTTTTTGGTTTCTTGCTGATCCGGGTCTGGATTGACCCTTGGAGAAGGCCTGCTCCCTCTCACTCCCCCTGTTGGTGCGCCGCCGAGTGGTACTGTTAAGTCGGGCCTGTCCCTCTACAGGGGGAACATTCAGAAATAGTAAAACAATAGTCAGGGGACTATTGTTTGAATATTTTGGGGCATCTTTTGAGTATTGTCTGAGTTTGTTATTTTTCGTCCTAAATCCCCCTGTAGGGGGACAGGCCCGACCTAATGGTGCTGTGAGCATATCGAACTCTCCAGGTGCTCTGCTGGAGACATTATTGGAGAGACTCTTCGAGAGGGCCCCAAGCGTCACGTTGTTTGGCGCGAGCCTCCTCATGATGCGGGAGTGTTCTCCATCTGCGACACTGGATCGTGCGTTTTGCGCCGTCTGTACTTTTCTTTCGAGTGCCGTCTCATAGACGAAGGGTTGTTATAATTCTAACAAATACGCTTGTGCCTTGCAAAGTGTGCGCCGTTCGATCAAGAATGAACACATGCACTGTTTCGCGTGTTATTCGAAGCGTGCTGACAGTGACAGGGAGCGAGAGCATGGAAACGCTTCAGAAGGCCAGCGAGGCTGCTTCGAGCCGATCCGATGCCGACATGATTGCACCCTCCACATAATTACCCCTTCAGCCTGGAGCGAAGTTCGGGACTGGGAGAGGCTTGAACACGCGAGATCCAGAGATGCTGCTTAGATCTGGTAGCTGTGCGCTGTATAGCGGGCTGGTGGGCCGAGATGGTCGGGGGGGGAGCCGAGCTTCATATTTCTAAGCAGACTCTGGTGCTTGCCCCGCCAGCCCATCAATTCGGATGCAACTCCTGGGAGGTCAAATTCTGATTTTGCCCTGGTCCGTCCTGTTTAATCACGCTCAATCCAGCTCAATCCTGCTCAGTCCTGTTTAATCACGCTTAATCCAGCTCAGTCCTGTTTAATCACGCTTAATCCCGCTTAATCCAGCTAACTCCCACTTAATCCGAGGCCCACTCCGGCGTAAGAGCTCCCAAATGGAGCTTAATCCTCCTTAATCTTTCCGACGAAAACCTCCCAGCACTTGCCTCCTAACATCAAAGTGGGCTGGCGGGGCGGGGGACCCGAGGGACCGCGGAGGCCGAGCAGGCTGGACGGGATGGAGGGGGCGCAAGCTGCCTCAGGCCGGGTCGGAGGAGACGGGCGGGCTGACCGATATCTTTCGGAATGTGTCCGGACCTATGGTTTTCACGTCGCCGGGGACCTGACCGATACTTCTCGGAGTGTGTCCTCTGGATTTCTCGATCCCATCACCGAGCCTGGTCATTCGCTTGGGGCACTTATTCGATGATATGGCCCCGGAGTTGGAAACGCTCCTGCTGGAAACTCAGGCCGCTCTGATGTTCTTGGATTGTCGAGCTCGTTTGGTAGAGGTTCTCACGCGGCCGTGGCCGAAACATCCGATCATGTAACCTGTTCCATCCGCGGGTCCCGACCCTTTCCCCCGCGGCAGTTTTTCGTCCCGGGCCCCTCGGGGTCGAAATCCAGGATCGAAAACATCTTGACGTTGGAGGTCTGGGAGTCTGGGTAGGGTTTGTAGCGTCCAGAACCAGAATAGCGGAGCAGTCCAGCACGATCCAGGGCGCCTAACATGTTGTGGGAGACGCTTGCAAGCACGCTTGAAAGGAGGCCCAGGGAGCTTGCAAGCTCGAACTGGCAGCTGCGCAGGAGCACAGGCAGCGCTGCGAAGGAGCTGCGCAAAGGCTTGCCGCACGCACACGCATTGAGAAGGAGTAGGGAACGCTCTCGGGGCACGCTGCTGGCTCAAGCAGACCTCTGCGGGGATGCCTACCCTGTGCTGCGGGCTTCTGATCTGGTCCCAGCGCGGATCAGAGAAATCCGCGCGGGTCGCCAAAAGTTTATGGTTCTGGCGTTGTTTTCTCTTCTATTCAACTACCTTGTGGGCGCGGGTTGGCAATCTTTCTTGGGGCCCTCGACGGCCTCTCTGGGGCCGCCTTCCTGCACATTGGGGGCAGAGGGCGGCCCTGGCCAGGCGTGGTGATCATGTATGCTACAGGTGCCTTCTGCGGAGATCCCCGGAGGTCTCAGCAGGTCCCCGAATCGGGCGTGACTCAATGGGTGGTGATGAGATTAGGTGGGGGGGGTGGGGAGAATTGTGCACCTTTCGTATCCCTGTTGGGTCCCAGGGGGCCCCCTGATGGCCCCCCTTCAGCGCCTGTCCCCACACCTCCCACTGATCGCCCCCCCATTACTCGGCGCACGCACCACTGGAGGCATCCGGAGGTCCTCCGCAGGCCTCCAGAATAGCGCTTTGATGACTCGCAGGTTTGCTCGCACCCTCCAGGCAGGCGTCCGAAGGCCTCCTTTAGGTTCTGGCAAGTTTGCTTGCATGGCATTCCCCCCTCCTCAGCGCTGCTTGAAGTGCAGATTTCCTTCCGGGCCTCGCCGCCCCCCCCCTCCCCCAACCCCCCACCCCTCCGTGCAAGTAAGTTCGCAGGAGGACGACTTCCTCCAGAGGCCCTCCGAAGGTCTCCGCAGGGCGTTCGAAGCCCCCTTGGGGTGGTGGGGGCGGCAGGCCGCGGCAGCGGCGAGCGTCTCCGAGGAGAGCTCCGAGCTCCAGGCCCGCCGGGTGGGGCACTTCGCCTTGCTGCTGCGAGGTGGAGGGGATGGAGGAGCAGCGAGGATCGAGCAGGATCGAGGATATCCGGTCGAGGAGGGCCAGTCTTAAGTCGGGCCTGTCCCCTTACAGTGGGAAAATTCAAAAGTAGTCAAAAAATAGTCAGGGGACGATTTGTTCGGTATGTTTGCCCATTTGGGGGGCAATTTCTTAGCATTTTTAATTTTTCGCCCACAATCCCCCTATAGGGGGACACGCCCGACTTAAGGCCAGTCGTACAGGAGGGCCCACCTTCGATGAGGATCGAGGTGGGGTCGAGGCTCGAGGCTCGATGCGAAATCGGTCAGATCCAGGGATTCGTGGGGGAAGCGAGGTGTACCGATGATCGAGGCGGATCCAGGTTCAATCTAATTCTTGACGTTTCGCTTATCCCCACCAGCTGCAAGGTTCACGTACCCCTGGATCGCGGCGGTGACCGTTCTTTGTGCAGCTCCTCCCTGGATTCTCCTGCCACGCTGGCGATGTTCATCCCCGCCAGCCTGGCCTGTCACACTCAGTGCGACGTTCCACACTCTTTGACAGCGGGTTATTGGGGCCAGGCCCTCAGGGTACACCACAGGGCCGGCCCCCCACGTGCTCGGGATGGTGGGCCTTGGGAGCCCGTGGGCGCTTCGGAGTGGTTCAGCCTTCCGTCAGACGCTGCGCTCCCCCTGGACCCATTCCAGCCATTCAGGCAGGTTTACGACGTCACCTCGGCCGCTTAGCCCACCTTTCTTGCATACACCGTTGGTGCGGACCTGGACTTGGCGCCCCGCTGGCGACTCGTTCATCGTTCACCTCGCCTGTGCGACCTCTAGGCGTGCGAGGCGTGTCAGCATCTACGCGTACGTCTTCGCGCTCTCTAAGTGGCCCACGCCGCATGGCGTACACAGATTTTTCTGGCGTTTCGTCAGACTGCACGTTGCCCGAGCCTATCTGGGTGCCCTCAGCCTGTCAGCCTCACCACGCGGCACAGCAGCTGCTTTGTGAGCTGGCCCGGCCGGCCTGCTGCGCGCCTTGTAGCTAATTAGGCCTGGATCCGCGCCCCGGACAGGTTCTGACTCCGCCTGCGCCTTCGCTAGCGGACGCGACCGAAAAAATATCCCCACCAGCCTTCGCCTGGCGGCCCCCCCCAGTCGACGGCGCCTTCTTCTGAGCGGCAGCGAAGCCCGCCTCCTGTTTGTTCCTCCTTTCGCTGTCCTCTCGTCGCCTCCCTCTCTTCCCCTGGTGCGCAATTCGCTCGTAGCCCGCTTGCTGCGACTTTTGACGGCGTCCGGCTCCTCCAGTGCGCCCGCGATCAAGAATTATCCCCACCAGCCCATCCAGACACCATCGGAGGCTTTCTTGATGCCTCTTGGAGGCTATCTTGAGCCATGCTCGGCCGGAGGCTGTCGGAGGCTATCTATAGCCATGCTCAGCTATCTTGGGCAATTGTGCAGTTGTCTTGACGCCTCTTGGTGGTCTGTCGTAGGCTATATTGGGCTAGGCTCGGCTTCCTGTGACCATCTTGGGGTAAGGAGGAGGAGGATGAGGAGGAGGAGATGGAGGAAACAGAGGAGGAGGGGGGGAAGAACAGGAGGAGGTGGAGAGATGCGGCACGAGGAAAACAAGGACGAGGAGGAGGGGAAAGGACGCAGGAAAAGAGGAGGGAAGGAAGGAAGGATGGCAAGGAGGAGGAGAAATCTAAACGGGCGAAGAACGGTATCACATACACTTTTCCGCTCCCGTGGACGCCTTCCCCCCCATGCGGCTGAAAGTTGATACCCGTACGGTGTCCCGTAGGGGTATCAATTTTGAGCCGCCTGGGGGGCAGGCGTCCACGACGGCGGAACAGTGTATACAGTTGCTTCGCACCGCTGAGAAGTCGGGTTTTGGAGATATGTTGTTGTGCGAGGTTCTTGAAGGTTTACTCAGGCCATCTTATGGGGCTCTCTTTAGATCCCCTGTGGGGCCTCTTGTGGCACTCTTGGAGATCATTGGAGGGATCTGTGAGGCCTCTTGGCCCTCATGGCTCGAAACAAGGGAGGGTCGTCAGTTCAGCCCCCCCCGCGGAGACTCAAACATGTCGTTTTGGGGCCCTTTGGGGCTGCTCTTGGGCGTCTCTCGGGCGCGGACGCTCTCTTTGTCCATCTTGGGGCCACTATGAAGCCTTCAAACTCCTTCGGAAGCAAAAGCGCGAGAAGGCAACGACCATTGACCTTCGTATGGCTTTTGAAATATTTCGGCCTCTTGAGGGTGCCTAGGAAGGCTCGCAGGGCACTTGGAACCGTCTTGGGGCTGCCTTGGGGGCCTCGTTTAGGTATGTCGGAGGCTATGTTGAACCATCTTCGGCTATCTTGAGCCATCTTGGAGGCCGTCCTGTGCTGCTGATTGCCCTCTTGGAGCTGTTTTGGGCCCATCTTGAAACTCTAACCGCGACGCCCGTTTCGTTCCCTGGGGCTCCAAGCACCACCCGCTACGACAGATTGGTTTTAGGGAGTGTCGAGAGGTCGGGGGCCAGCGTCTTTAACATTAGCTTTCCTAGGACCCAGCTGTGTGCAGTGTGAGCAACGCAATTCTGAGATTGTCATCGGTGGAGTTCCCTGTGGAACCACGGAGCGTGTGAGAGGTGTTCCGAAATGGGTGCGGCGGGGCCATGCGAACGCAGCCACTTTGGCCTTCGGTGGAGCTTCCCATGGGGCCACGAAGCGTGTGAAGGGTGTGTCAACATGGGTGCGGCGGGCGCATGCGAGCGCAGCCAGTGGGGCCTTCGGTGGAGCTCCCCATGGGCCCACGAAGCGTGTGAGGCGTGTGCCGAGATGGGTTCGCCGGGTGCATGCGAGCGCAGCCATTGGGGCCTTCGGTGGAGCTAGCTCTCTACGGGGCCACGAAGCTTGTGAGGGGTGTGCCGAAATGGGTGCGGCGGGCGCATGCGAGCGTAGCCACTGGGGCCTTCGGTGGGGCTCCCTATAGGTGTCATGAAATGTGTGAAGGGTGTGCAGAAATCCTTGACTGGTGTGGAGGACAGAGGCAAGGATAGGAGGTGGGAGGAGCGGGAGGAGGAGGAGGAGGAGGAGAAGGAGGAGAAGGAGGAGGAGGAGGAGAGGAGGAGGAGGAGAGGAGGAGGAGGAGGAGGAGAGGAGAGGAGAGGGACGCGGGGCGCTGTCTGTGTACACCGAGGGCCAAATAGCACATGATGGTGGGGAACAGGTGGGCGTCGGAGGTCTGGTGGGAACACAAAGGCCTGTCTCCTGCACCCCTCCCCCCCGCGAGCGAAACATAGCGCACGTTCCTTCCCGCGGAGGGTACCCTTGGGCCCCCAGTGTCAATGTCCGCGCCGAAACTGGTGACGTCGACTCGTCGCTCGGAGCCCGCGGGCCGCGTTGCGCGCGCCACCGAACATTGACATTCGGGTGGGGCGAAGGGGGGCTGACGTCGCGGAGGGCGGTAGATCCCCGCCAGGGGCGCGAGGATGAACGATTGGCCTGCGCCTCGCGAAGGCATGCTTCAAACATGTAAAACACATGTTTAAAACATGTTTATAACATTGTTCTGACGTTTTAAACACATGAGAGGACTGTTAGGGTGTCCATCGTCGTGGCATCCCCATCCCCATCCCCTTCGAGACTTCACGAAATTACCCCCCCAGTTGGGGATATACCCCTCGAAACCCGAGTGGAGCGGCCTATCATCCTCATCCCCATCCCCCTAGAGACGCCCACGAAATCAAGCAGTGGCGAAGCGTCCAGGCTCCCCTATAGGCCTACCAACCAATGTTCTAAGAAGCGCTTGTGATTTCCACGAGATGTTCTTAGGACATATCTGGTTGGGTCTTTCTTGTTTTAACTAATCGGGTTCGTGTTCTGAGGACATTGCTTTTGTTCTTAGAACATTTGTGGGTTCTAAGAACATTTCGTGGTAGGGCTATAGGAATGCCGGGACGGTGGGTCCCGGCTCGACGAAGTTACCCCCCCAGTTGGGGATACACCCCTCGGAACCCAAGTGGAACGGCCTACAGTGCGTGCGCGCATCAAGAGGTCATATGCTTTGCGTCAGGGTATCCTGGGTTTCTTCGCTCCTCGCGCTGCGCGGTGACTTCCCGCAGCCGTTGAAGAAGCTGCTGCGTTCAGGGTGCTCCAGGTTTCCCCTCAGGCGCACCTCGCGCACGGGTTCTCAGGGTTGGGTTTCTTGGGAGGGTTTCTCGCGGCCGCGCCCGCACTGTATGTCCCCATCTAGGGGGGCACATCGGCCAGCGGGGCCCAGGCCACGCCGCTGGGGATGGGGCTGGGTGCAGCGATGCTTCCAAGGGTGAACGCCGCGGGCGGCCCGGAGCCGAAAGATATCGACTGATCTGCGACATCGGGAGGCCGGTATTGGCTCGAGGTTGAGCGATCCACGGGATGCCAGAAGTTCAGATGCAACTCCTGGGAGGTCAAACTCTGATTTAGCCCTGGTCCGAAATCCCGCTTATCCCGCTGAATCCCGCTTAACCCGGCTTAATCCCCCTTAATTCCGCTTAACCCGGCTCAATCCGAGGCTCACTTTGGCGTAACAGCCCCCCAATGGGGCTTCATCCTCTTTAATCTTTCCGACGAAAACCTCCCAGTAGTTGCCTCCTAACAGAAGCCGGCACCGACGTCGTCGCGGAGCGAAGTTGGCATGGGTGGGAGCACGCGGCCGGGGCAGTCTTGGAACTGGCCCTTCTTCTGGGGTCCGATCCGACCGAGACGACTCGGGGGCAGTGCGGCTCACTGCGCTGCGCTCGCTCGTTGGCCTCAAGCGTGTTGCGGAAGGTTGCTGCTACGTTCTTGCGTGCCGCCGAAAGTCCATCTGCAGTTGGACCATTGCAGAAGTCTCTCCATCTCCCTCTCTCTCACACTCTGTCGTTCCCCCTGTTCTTTCCTTTCTCCAGACAGCGCGGTTTGCATGTTATTGCGCGCGTCTCTCTTACAGTGGGGGCGCGCATCAAGAAACAATGTGTTTTTCGTCAGGGTATGCTGGGTTTCTTCGCTCCGCCCGCTGCGCGGTGACTTCCCGCAGCCGTTGAGGAGGCTGCTGCTTTCAGGGCGCTCCCGGATTCCCCTCAGGCACACCTCGCGCGCGTGTTTTCAGGGTTGGGTTTCTTGGGAGGGTTTCTTGCGGCCGCGCCCTCACTGTAAGATGATGTATCTAATGACCTTCGGCCCATCCCGCCACCCTGCCTGGGTTTGGGGTATGGGGTATGGGACCTAATGGATGTTCGTTGGGATCTCGTGGGAGGCCTCTCGGGAGCCTCCAGGACGCAGTTTGGAGGCCTCTTGGGAGCCTTTTTGGCCCTCGTTGGGCCTCTTGGGGAACTCTTGAGGGCCTCTTCGGGCCTCTTGCGGGCCTCTTGGGATCTCCTGGGCGCCTCGTTGGGCCTCGTGGGGGCTTCTTGATTCTCGGGGCGGAAGGCTCGGATTGTCAGTTCGTTTTCGTTCTCTTGAGCCCCTTTTGGGGCCGTCTTGGGGTCCATTTGGGCCGTCTTGGGCGCCTCTTCGGCTGCCTTGGGGCGCTCTTAGGCCTTCTTGGGGCCCACTTGGAGGCTTCTCGTGCAGTTTTTGGGTGGTCTGCGGGGCCTCTTGGGCCGTCTTGGAGCGTTGGAAAGCAGGAGTGGCGAGAACGCCAGAATCCTTCAGAAACCTTAGGAATATGTATCAGTGTTTGTTCCCTCTTGGGGCTTGTAAGCCTCTTGGGGCGTTTTGGAGGCCTCTTGGGCCATCTTGGGGCCTTTGGACGATCTGTCGTCGACTCGGGGCCCTCTTGGGCCAAAACGGGAGCCTCGTGGGGCCCTCTTGGGCCGTCTTGGGGCCCTCTTGGTTCCGAGCATATGATGCGACAATCCGCGGGGGAGCCCAGGGGAATCGCGGCAAGCCATATGAGATTTCGGAATCTCGGGCCCAGGCCCCCTGAAGACTCCTCAGGATTGAAGGCTGAGGCTCCAGGGATTAGACAAAGAACCTGAAGGCACGCCCACTCCGTGCCCAGAGGCACGGTGGCGGACATTTGCATGCATGCATGTGGATTGTTTATTTCACTGCATTTGCGTCTTTATACGTTGAGATTCAGTGCGGTGTCTGTGCGTCCGAACAGGTTCTTCACTTTCATGCTTCCGCTATGTTGTCCCCCCCATGGCGCTGCTGTCAGTCCTTCGTGCGGGGTGGACGAGTACATATTGTCAGATACAACCCGCACTCATTCAGCGTAGACACTCTGCTGGGCAACCATGCGGAAGTGTCTGCCGCCGAGCTTCATCGGCGCATGAAGCTCATCGAGGCTATCCATTATGTCCCGCGCAAGACTGTGGAGATCACTTACTTGTTTTTCGACGAAGTGAATGGCTTGCCGAAGGTTTCCCAGAGGATACTTGGGGATGGGAAAGCTGCCCATCCAGTCGGACTGAGGTACCACATCGAGGTCGATTTGGGGAGGGCACCCTAGTGTTGTTCGTGTTTGTTGGGAGTTATTGTGCATCCTGGGGAGGTTAGCCTAGGATGGTATGTTTTTGTTATGTTTTGTTCCGGCGGAGGGTATTATGTTCTTGAATGATGCTATTCTGGCCGAGGTCCGACTGTATGTGTGCGAATCGGAGTGGGGATAGTGTGATCGCATCGGCACGACCGCCGGCGTCTGTCCCGGAACCTTTCGCGTGCAAATGGTGCGTTCCCGCCTGCCACCTCGCTAGGGAACGTGAGCACGCCAGGCAACCATTGTTTCCATTAGTTTCGGGAGGCGAGGCCACTGTTAGCACCGGACGTGTATGCACCGACAAACTATGCCAGCATCTTAGCATGCTGATTCACCCTCCTGCCCAACCCCTCTACGTGAACCTTCATTGAACTACACAGGCGTGTGGTGTACATTCGGTTGACCATCAATGGAAGCGCACTTAACCCAAACACGAAACCCTTACTTCAGCACACGCATGTCCTTCACCCGTGGCTATTTTGCCCCGCTCTGCGGAGTCACGTACCCTGAGTAGCCTTTTGGGTAACCGCGGGGTGCTTTGAGGTGCCTTTCAGGTGTGGGTCCGTCTTGGGTATTCCTTCGCCCTTGAGGTGCTTCTCAGGCCGCGTCGTGTTTATGGGATGGTCCTCAGGCCATCTTGGAGAGTCCAGGGGCCGTCTGTGTGGGGCCGCCATCGCCCTGTCGTGGGGCGTCCTGAGTCCGGCTACAGCGTGAAGCATCTTGTGGGCTCACTATCCCAGGGGCCTCCGGTGGATCGGCGCAGTGCACTTGTCAGCACAGAGGAGCCCGCTCGGGAGGGCTGGCTGGATCGGCCATCGGGGTGCGCGCGCAGAACGCAGTCGAAATTCCCAGGTGACTCAGGAGGAAAAAACACACATACACAATTGATTGTCGATTCCCTCAAAATATGGGAAAATATTGGAAGCGGGGGTGAAAACGAAAATCCAGAAAATATCACAAACTATGGGGGATCCTGGGATTTGTGTGTATTCACTCGTGTCCCTGGGCCCCTTTAGTGACGAAGGCTGCTCCCACCTCGTCTTCGGAGGCCAGCGCCCCTGCACGCCTCTGGAGTCCACCGCCCTCTTCGGATGGCCCGCGCATGAGCGGAGCGTGTTCGTGTTATGCTCGCGCTCAACCCCCTGCGTTTCTTTCACCTCTCCCCCCCAATCTTTGGCGACGGTCGATGTTGTTAGGCTTATGGCGACGGTCGATGTTGTTAGGCTTAAGTCGGGCCTGTCCCTCTACAGGGGGAATCTCAAACATTGTACAGAAATAGTCTGGGGACGATGTTTCGACTATTGTTCAACATGTTCGGTGTATTTCGGTTTGCTTTTTCAGACATTTTTCGTCCTGCGTTCAGGCCTTGAGGCCTCGACGTGGTGACCGAGCTGTACCCCCCTGCCTGCTGCGCGCTGCCAGTCTGGGTATGACCCGGGCCACTGCTCGAGAGGGCCCAACACAGAGCCAAAGAGGCCACAGAGGGGGCCACGGGGAGGCCAGATCCTCCTCCTCCTCCTCCTCCTCCTCCTCCTCCTCCTCCTCCTCCTCTTCTCCTCCCTCCTCTCCCTCCTCCTCTCCTCCTCCTCCTCTCTCCTCCTCCTCCTTCCTCCTCCTCCTCCTCCTCCTCCTCCTCCTCCCTCCTCCTCCCTCCCTCCTCCCTCCCTCCCTCCCTCCCTCCCTCCCTCCCTCCCTCCCTCCCCCCCTCCCGCCCTCCCACCACCACTATGAGTTGGAGGGGGGAAGGAGGTGGAGGACGAGGAGGAAGAGGAGGAGGAGGAGAACGAAGCGGAGGAGGAGGAGCAGGAGGACAACGAAGAGGGGGAGGAGGAGGAGGAGGAGGAGGAGGAGGAAGAGGAGGAGGAGGAGGAGGAGGAGGAGTAGGAGGAGAAGGAGGAGGACCCCCTCCCCTTCCAACTTTCGGTGGCGGTTGGGAAACAGGCCCAACAGCAGGGAGGCCAAAGACCCGGCTCCCGCGTCGGGCTCCTGTCTTGTTTTCAGCGTTTCGCCCCTGGAGCACCTGGCAGAACTCGAGGGCACCCCTGCATCTTGTCCGTCTGGTCCCGTGTCCTCTGGGTATGTTGTAATCCCTCGGGATCTGCCCCGAAAACCTCATAGATTTCGAGGGCCGGGGGAAGGCTATTGCAGTAGAGGGCGGGGGGGGGCAGGGGGATAATATTGGGGGTGGGGCCCCATGCGCGCGATGTTCGATGCGCGCGGGCGGGTGCAACAATAACGCAAACAGACCAGAGGACAGAGTGGACATGACATTAAACGCGGGGCGGGTCACCTCTTTCTTGCCCCCCCATTCCCTGTCATCATGTGGTGGATTCGCCTCTCTCCCCGTGTTATTCTGGCCTGCCCCTTCCTGTTCCTTTAC
>CAUYUJ010006681.1:150083-275401 GCA_963575745.1 Prorocentrum cordatum | reverse complement strand
ATAAATACGAGTAGCAATCAGATGTGTGAAAATGTGTGTATATTAAGGGTGCGCACATGTGTATATGTATGTGTAATGTTAGATGTCTATGTAAACAAGTTAGACGCTGGAGGTGAGGCGTGGAAGAGGGGGCGCAGGGGTGAGAGCGCGAAGGGTGAGAGGGACGCACGGGGCCGGGACATGAGGGGTCGGAGGTCAACTGGTCTGCCTCGGCCTCAACCGCTGCCGCAAGTTCTTCAAGAACACCTGCGTGCCAGGGGGGTGGGGATCTAGGACCGATAGTCAGGATGAAATGGGTCGGGGGGAAAGGCTGAGAGGAATGACGATGGCGAAGGGAACGACAATGAGGATGATTCGGGGAAGGCTTAGGATGGAGAAGGGTGGGGTACGATGCGGGGTGCAGCGTCAATGGTGATGTGCAAATCAAGGGTAGGGCCCAGGGTAGGGGAGGTGCTGGTTGGAGAAGCCTCCAAGGTGTTGCAGCGCATCCTCAAGGCCGACAGCCCATCGAACGAGTTGATCCAGGAATTCGCCAAGGACAAGTGCTTGTCCGAACCTGTTGACGTCAAGATGGACAGAGAGGGGGGGGGGGCAGCGCCGGCTGTCGCGAAGCTGGAGGGATGTGAAGGATGCAGGGGGTGGGAGTGGCGGGGTGCGACTTGTCGAGCACTGGCTGGAAGCAATGCCAAGCAGCGACATAGGTGAAGGGGGGGGGCAGGTGCTGCCAAGGGAAATCCCACAGAACGGGGGCCAAGAGAACGCTGGTGGGCAGGATCTCCCGCTGGGGCCCGCGCGATGCTACCCCTTCGACGACGCGTTCCGCATGCGCTGGGGCTTGGGCGACCCGTCAATTTTCACGGCGGTCAGGTCCTTATCGTTTGCTTTCTCACCGTGTGCCGCCCCCCCCCTCCATCTTTGGATGTTGTTCCTCCTTATGCGTGTTCCTGGCAGTGGTTCAAACCATGTCGAGGCATGTCACTCGCTGCCCCGTGCCAGTGGCCCCCCCGCCCCTCTCCTTCCGGCACCCCGCCCTGCGGAGAGGGCGCAGACGGATGAGGCAATAGGGAGTCGAGGATGGAGAAGTAGGAGGAGTAGAAGGGGGGATGAGGAAGGTCAATGTTCGTTGACAAGGTGGGTCATGCTTCTTCCCCCAGCCTCCGCTGCGCTCAGACCTTGTCAGATGCGCCCGTCCTCAGATCCCGTTCCTACTCTTGCTCCTGCCGATGCCCTTCCGTTCCCTAGTCGGATGATGGCTCCCTCCTGCAGGTCACTTGGTTCGCTCTCCTACCCTTTGCCCGCCGCTCTCTGCCTGCCCCTTTCCAATCGGCTGCCTCGCGCCCGCAATCAGTTCATTCACCTGCGGCCTCCTCGCGTTTCCTTGGCCTCCATTCTGCCAGCGACGAGACCGTCGTCGCGGGCGGCTATCAGACGAACACGAACGCTTTCATCGGCGTCAACTACATGTCCGCCGTCAGGTGCATGGGCCAACCCGACAACCCCATGCCGCAGCCCTTGGCCAATCACTTCGGGGTGCAGGGATGCCTCGACACGTGCCAGGCAACCCCCCTTTTGCCTTGACAGGAATAGGGGCGCATGGGCGCGCGGGGTCGGGGGCAGGATGATGACGACGAGGATTGGGGGCCAGCGATGCGCGCGGGGGGGGCGGAGAAAAGCGACGCATGCAGAGGGGGCCACTGGGCCGCGCGGCACGCAGCTGCTAAGTCCCTCTTCTCTTCCGTCTCGCGCCCCGTTGACTCGTCTACGAGGCTACCTCGAGCCCTGACTCGGATCGAACATGGTCTTCGTCGTGCCCCTGTGACCCTTGCGCCCCTCGCCCGCGGCAATTGCTCTCCCGCTCCGCCGCGGCCCGCCTCGGCCAGGTCTGCATCGAGGACGGCTGCGACAAGTGCGACCAGCGCTGCCTTCGCACGGACCTGGGGAGGGCCAGGGGGGGCGCGCGGGGGGGCGAGCAGCGGCGGAATTGCACGAGCGCCAGGAGCGCATGCCGCATACTCGCATACATCTATACATATATGTTTGTATATATGTACATGCGCATGTGCATACATAATTATATGCAACCATCCATCCATGCATTCCGTCCATTCACCCATCCATACATGCATGCGTACATACATGCATACACACGTACATACATACATGCGTGCATACATGCACACACATGCACGAATGCATACAGGCATACACACATGCATGCACGCATGCATACATACGTGTGCACAGATGCACAGCCGTAAGTACATTCATACACACTTCCATACATAAACACATACATACATGCGTGCGTACGTACGTGCGTACATACATGCATACATACGTACATGCAGACTCACATGCACACATGCACATGCATACATGCACGCATTACACGCGTACACTCACTACATGCAGCCTTGCATACTTACTTACATGCATGTATGCATGCATACAACCATGTATGCGTGTATGCATACATATTCACATGCGTGTGCGCATGCATGTTTCCACGCGCACGCATGCATAGACATACGCCTATGCAGAGAAAGAGGGACACATACAAATATATATGTATATACACATAGAGGGAGAGAGAGAGAGAGAGAGAGAGAGAGAGAGAGAGAGAACAAGAGACAGGATATATATATATAATCTCAACGGGGGGGGGGGAGAGAGAGAGAAGAGAGAGAGAGAGAGAGAGAGAGAGAGAGAGAGAGAGAGAGACGAGGAGGAGAGAGAGAGAGAGATGAGTTTAAGAGAGAGAGAGAGAGAGAGAGAGAAGAGAAAAAAAGAGGAGAGAGAGAGAGAGAGAGAGAGAGAGAGAGAGAGAGAACACCAAAAAAAAAAAAAAAAAAAAAACGATGAGAGAGAGAGAGAGAGAGATAACGGGAGAGATTTTTTGGGTTTTTTTTTATGAGAAGAGAGAAGAGAGGAGAGAGAGAGAGAGGAGAGAGAGAGAGCAGAGAGAGAGACGAGGGATATATATATATATAGAGAGAGAGAGAGAGAGAGAAGAGAGAGGAGAGAGAGAGATGGTAGATGAGACGGGAGAGAGAGAGAGAGAGAGAGAGAGAGAGAGAGAGAGAAGAGAATAAAAAAAAAAAAAAGAGAGAGAGAGAGAGAGAGAGAGAGAGAGAAGGGAGAGAGAGAGAGAGAGAGAGAGAGAGAGAGAGAGAGAGAGCGAGAGGGAGAGCAGAGACATGCGTGTTTTCTGCTACTCGGTGACGCTGATGGAATCTGTTGCGGGGGGAGGGGGAGGGGGGGGGGGGGGAAGCGGGGGGGGGGGTGGTGCGAGGGAGGGGGGAAGAAGAGGGGGAGAGAGGGAGAGGAGAGCGAGAACAGGGGAGAGTCCTGGCCCTGCCAGCCGCCTGCAAGCGGCAGCGTTCGCGCCCGTGCCCGCAGCGGCCCCCATGCGCGTCAATTTGCGCGCTGGAGTCTATAGTGCAATTTTCTCCTGAGCTGCGCGCGCGACTGCATGCGCGCGGGCGGTCTGCCATCGCTCAGGGCGCGCTGCGCTTTGAGACAAAGGCAGAACGAGACGGAGACTATACAGATGGGGGAAGAGAGAGAGAGAGAGAGAGAGAGGGGGGGAGAGAGAGAGAGAGAGAGAGAGAGAGAGAGAGAGAGAGAGAGAGAGAGAGAGAGAGAGAGAGGAGCAGATAGGGAGAGAGAGAAAGAGGAGAGAGAGATCTGTCTATAGAGAGAGAGGGAGAGAGATGAGAGGGGGAGGAGAGAGAGAGAGAATGAGAGATTATATTATAGAGAGAGCTAGAAAAAAGGAAGCGACAGAGAGAGGGGGAGAGAGGGGGAGAGAGAGAGAGAGAGAGAGAGAGAGAGAGAGAAAGAGAGAGAGAGAGAGGGAGTGATAGAGAGAGAGAGAGAGACAGAGACAGAGGGAGAGAGATATCGCGAAAGCAAGAGGGATAAGGAAAGAGAAAGAGAGAGAGAGAGAGAGAGAGAGAGAGAAAGAGAGAGATAGAGAGAGAGAGAAAGAGAGAGAGAGAGAGAGAGAGAGAGAGAGAGAGAGAGAGAGAGAGAGAGCGCGAGGGGGGGCGGGGGAGCGCGCGCGCACCGCGTGCGCGCGCATTTGATGAGGTACATGCAGACGCATGCGCTCACCAGTGGATGGACGGAGCCTCGAACAACGAAGCGGGGTAGCACGTGGACCAAGCATGCGACGACGGAGATGAAGACAACGGGAGAGACAGAGAGACCGTACGAAAGACCAACGAGTGAGCGAGCGAGAGGGGACCATTCCAATTTTCTATATACGCACGCAGGTGTACATAGTCATCTTGACGGGTACCATTTGGCATGCAATGTCAGATCCAACAACGCGGTTCCGATGCAGAGGACTGCTAACTATGATCAAGCTTGTGATTGATTAGCTCGTGCGCGCGCCTAGCCGCAGACAGATCGGAATATGACTACATGTATACACTTGAATATATCAATGCATCTATATATATGTATATTCATACATACATACATACATACATACATGTATATATATATATAGATATGTATATAGGTGCATGCGTGTGCGCATGCCCAGATATATACATAGATATGGATGGCGGACAAGAGTGCGCTGCGGAGTTACCGTGCGCCATGGGAATGCTGATAGGACGTGCTGGGGGGCGACGGAAGCAGCAACCATGCAATGGGGGTCAAGAGGGCCAGGGTGGCAGGGGGGGGGGGGGGGGGCAACCATTGCCAGGGGATCGGAGCGAGGAGGCTCCGGAAACGAGCTGGAGAAGGAGCGGGGGGAAGTAGGGAAGGACGCGATTGCGAGGCAGAGTCACATCTAAAGGGAAAGGGTGACAAATAGTGAGGGGCGAGGGGAGTGGAGGACAAAGAGGACAAGTCCTTGACCGTCTTGTGCTTCAAGGGGAGGCGCGACCAGTCCGCGAAGACGTGCAGCTGGTTCATTTGCGGCAGCGCCGTGTACCCCATTCGGGGCACGAAGCCTTTTATTTTTAATGGGGGGAAGCTGCTCCGCGGCACGTGGAAGCCTCGCGATTGCGATTGCGCCGATTATTTCGGCATCGCGTTCGTGGACCAGTTCCCATCCCAGAGTTAGTCGTTAGGGCGGCAGGTGTGCCCAGTCAGGCGCGCGGCGCGCCCCAGCTGGCCCCTGCGCTCGCGATGGGGATCCTTGATGCATTCGCTGCCGCCTAGGGATGAGGAGGTTTGGGATCAGGCGTTGGCGACATTAATTACCTGGGCGTCTGGGGTGGCCCCTGCGGCGGCGAATGCGTCTGGTGAAATCCTTCTCCAGAGTAATATTCTGGTTCATCCAATCTATCTCGCCCATGGGGGTGGGTTCGCAGTTGGCAGTCGGCCAGCTGGCGTTGGAAGTTGGAAGGGCTGCGCTGCGAGCAACGTCGAAGCTTTTGTTTTAGGGCGGGCGCCGTGCCCTTGCAGGGCGACGATGGCGTTGGCCATCAGGTTTGCCCTCCGGGCCAGAGCCCTGCACTTGCGCCGCGGCGGCTCGGGGAGATGGCGCCGCGCGCCCAAGGGGGAGGGGGGCTGTGTGCGCGCAGACAGGCTGAAGGGGGATAGGTGCCTGAGGGCGGGGGGGGGGTGGGTGCCCGAGGGCGTCTGAAGGGGGATGGGTGCCTGAGGGCGGGGGGGGGGGGGGGGGGGGGCGGAGGCGCGGCTGGGGGGGGGGGGGGGGGGGGGGGGCGATGGACCCATCCAACGTCTTGGCCCCCCCCCCTCCCCCCCATCCCGGGGAGGGGGGGGGGGGGGGGAGAGGGGTTGGGGGTGGGTGGGTGGTGTGGGCGGGGTGGGGTGGGGGGGGGGGGGGGGGGGGCAAGACGTTGGCGCGGGGGGGGGCGAAGGGGGGTAGCAGGCTAATGGCGAAGAAGAACGGAGGAGGCGACTGAGCAACACCTTATCTCAGAACAGCGGGCCAGCACGCAAGCGCGACGCGCGCCAATTCGGCGCGATGCACCAGGGGGTGCGTCACATTGCTGGGGGATTGCCTCGGACGTGCGGGGTGTCGCAGCCCTACTTGAAGCGCCTGCTGATTATCAGTTTCGCGTGGCCTCTCTTTGCGAGGCCAGGTGGGTTGGCCAGGCGCGGCAAGCTTGGCCGCGCTGCTGATCTACTGCTGCGCCGCAGCAGCACTATACATATACACGAATGTATCATGCAACATCTCGTGTGCAACAGAAATGGCGGGCGCAACTTCGCGGGGGGCGCGAAGGGCAGCACTGCGTCGGAATATGATTGGCATTCTCCTCTCCGCCCCCGCCGCCCTTCGCCAGGTCGTCGTTTCACTGGCCTCCGTTGGATTCGCGGTCGCGTGTGCGACTTTGTGACGTGCAATCGTGCCCCCCTCCATTCGCTCGCCCCTTCTTTCGCTGACCCCAGTGGGCTCGTCTCACAAGCAAGAGCGCCCGATGCCTTTGGCGCGCGAGGCCCCGTCTCTGCGTATCCGCGGGCCGCGTCTGCCGTGTCCGCCCAATAAATGCGATCACCCCCCCGTGGATCAAATCCCCTGGGCACCCTCCCCGCGCAACCGTGACCGCCGCGGCCGCCTAGCCAAACCCCTCGCCACTGCCGCCCACCCGGGGTAGTGCTTCATGGACGGAGGTAGCCGAGGTAGCCATTCATTTATACATCTATATATATGGATATACAGGTGTTTGTATATGTACACATCCTATGCGCCCCCCGTTGGGGCGATCGTTGGATCTATATGGAGGCCAAATGGGACTTAGATAGGGGTGCGGGCGTGTCATGGCAAGGAAGGGCGGGGATGTTCGCGTTAATTTTTAATACCTAACATGGTCTTGTCGCCCCCCCTCAAAAAAAACAAAAACCCAACGAGATGTCGTTCTCCCGTGCGCGGCCGACGTTCGCCCTCAAGATTGCGTGGCATGGTTCATCTCGTCATTCTCTGCTGGTGCCGCGCGTGCCTCCTGTGCGATGCTGCTGCCCCGTCCCCGACCCGCAGGCTCGGCGATGCCGCGCTGCTGATCTACTACTGCACCAAGCAGCACTATACATGGATACACGTCTGTATCATACATACTTGGTCAACCTGGGCGGCGCGAGTGAGTGAGGTGAGGGCAAGGCCGATGACAGAAGCGGGGGCATTCGTGGCGACGGGCTGGCAGAAACCGCTGAGGGCCAGAGGAGTCCGAGGGGCGATGCCAGCGAGGCCGGCAGAGGAGAGGCAGAGACGGAGGGTGCGGCAGCCAGGGCTGCAAACTGATGGAAGGCCAGGGGGTGAAAGGGGAAAGGTGGGTCGGAGGGGATGGTGAGAGCGCAGGAAAGAGCAGGAACTCGTGCCTCGTCGAACCCATCCGTCGTTTCCCCCACTTCCACCCCCGCCCTTCTCTTTGGTCTTGCCCCTGTCCCCCCATCCGCGGGCTTCGTCGCGCCCGTCCCTTTACAGACCGACCCGCAGACTCCGCCCTTCGTCGTCGTCCGACCTCTCCCTCCGACCTCCCTCGGCATTGTGAGTCCACTACTTCTCCCTCGCCCCTCTGCTCTCTTCCCTCGCGACTCCTTCTGAGCGCGTCTCCCTGGCATCCTGCCCCGCCCGCCTTGGACAGGTCCTGGCGCTCGCCGAGTGGGCGGGCGTGGCGGGCGCAGCGGTCTTGCTCTGGAGTCTGCCGCTCGCCTGGGGGCAGGGCGGGCGACGGGCTGGAGGCGCGGCCCTGCCGCATTAGCATCCATAATGTTCCAGAATGAGCGCGAATAGGTGGCTGCTCAGATAACTTGCGCGACAGCGCGCGACGCGATGGCCGCCCTCGTTGGCAGCGGCCCCAAAGGGCCCCCTGACCCAGACTGGGGGCGATCGGACCTCGATCCCGAACCTCTGGACGCGCGCGGAGCGAGGGTGGTGGTGGGGGTGATGGGCGGGGGGGGGGCATCGCACCGTAGCGCCACTTGTGCGTATATGTCAGCGCACGGTGCACATGGCGCGGGTCCCCATGTAGGCAGGTGCGCACGCTCAGGCGCGTAGCCTAGCACGGGCGAGCGTGCGAATCAAGTGTCTCTATTTGGCACCTCGGAACGATATATCCAGCGTGGGCCATGTTGTGGACGCGCCGGCGGCTATATGCATATGTAGTTTAAGATGTATGTATACATGTGTAGATACGTATATATGCATCGAGAAATTGGTTGGCCCGACAGATGGGCACGTCGACGGAGCGAGAGTGAACGAGAGAAGGGGAGATGCACAAACAATAACGGCATCATTAGATACTTGTGGTAGTTGCATACACAGATATGCATGCGTAATGAGGGGGGGGGGGGGGGGGGGGGGGGGGGTTGCAGCAAGGAACGCGCGCATGCAAAACGAAACCGCACGCGAAACGGACGAGATTCCGACGGCGGAGCGGGCCAGCGGTTGGATGCAATCGCGCCCAGGGCGCAAGCCCAAGCCTCGCCGACTTGCCCGTCATTGCTGAGGGCCCCCCCTGGCCAAGGCAATAGAAACATGCAAATTCACGCGGACCTGGCCGTCAACCTTTGCGGCTGCAATATGCAATGCAAATGCGGCGGGGCGCCCCCGCCCCGCCCCTGGCGCGAGCCAGCGCCCGCGACTGCGCGGGGGGATGCCGAAAAGGAGCGAATTGGCGCACTGCCGTCTGCGCCTTGCCACGGAGAACGGGGCGCGGGCTAGATGGCGCTTCGGTGCCAAATCCCACCGCGCCGACAGCGGCGCCCACGCGCGGCGCCCCATAAGGGGATATTTGTGCCTGTGTATGTATGTGTGTATACATGCACGGATCTACACATCTGCGCAATACAAAATCGCATGCATGGCACATGGGTGGCGGCGCGCGGCATGGCGACCGCCCGCGCGCATGGGGCGCGCGTTCTCGCGCATGCAGCGGCGCGCACGCGCGCGTTCTTCGCGCGCGCGGTCGCGCGGATCGGGCGCGCAGCTTGCGGCGGCGTTGGCCGTTCGTTCACAGAGCGCGGGCGCGAGGCGCGCGTTCGCGCGTGCGCGCGCGGGGCCCGAACGCGCGACAGTAACTTCCTCCTATGCACGCCTGCATGCGCGCGTGGTTTGTGCGCGCAGAACGCCCGTGCCCGCCATTGTTGTTGGTGGAAGCGGTTGTGGCCCCCATTGTCATTGGGTGCATGTCAGCAGGAAGCACAGTGTGGCGCGCCCAGCGTTGCGCCCGCTTGGTTGAAATATCGCTGCCAGGCAGAATGGCCGCGGACGGCGTGAAGTTCGACATCACCATCTTCATGGTTGACCACCATCTGTTTGACGAGATCGCGAGGGGGAGCGTGCGCATTACCAAGGTCGCCGAGATGAGCCTCTACATCCTGGGCCACAGGGACAGCGCTGGCCCGATGCCCCGCGCAGGGATGACAGGGCTGGCGAGGAAGGTGACTGAACGGATCGCCGCCGCCAGGGTAGATTCCCACAACCTGAGGATGACCGACTCCACCGTGGACGTCGACCTCTTGCCAGGCATATTGTCCGCCACAATTGGCCACCATATTGGCGAGACAGACATAGACGACGTCTATGCGCGGGTCCGCGACGATCTCGCAGCTGCGGCGGTGCCGAAGAGGAGGAAGCTTTCCGCGGCGCCCGACCCGCGCGCGCTGCTGGCTGCCGCGGTCCAGGGGGCCAGCCCCGAGCCCTCGGCGGTTGTGCCAGCTGGCGGGCCGCCCCCTGTCGGTGGCGCCCTCGCCCCGCGCGCTCAGCCCAGGCCGACGGCGGCCGTGTCCGCCGAGGACTTGATACTCGCCATCCAGCGCAGGGAGGAGGAGATAGGCGCGGCGAGAAAGGAGCTGGAACGGGCGAAAGAAGCCGCCCGCTATTACAAGGCGCGGGCGGCAGACTTGAAGGAGAGGCTCGACAATTCCCAGTCGGAGCTGGCGCTCGCCCGCGCAATGTCAAGCTTTCGCCCTGGGCGAAAAGTGGTTGAGTTTGGCGGGTACAGCTTGGCGCTGCGCAGGAACAGGGCGCGCGCGTCTGCCTTGGCGACGGCGGAGATGGTGCTGGGGTGCGACGGCGAAGGGCAGGGTGGCAGGGCGCCCGTGACCATGCGCGAGTATAGACTTGCGGCGGCCAAAGTTGTCCGAGCCAAGGGGTTCTACAAGGCGTGTCTCCACGACCTGCCCCGCGCGTTGGACGTGCACCTTTTGAGAGGCGACGCCACGAACTCGGAGGCTGTCCAAAAGGCCAAGGTCCACGTCTCCATCGTCCACAGCAGCGTCGGCAACATCTCCGAGATCATGGACGCGATCGGCCAGGGAACGGTTTCGCCAGATGGCGTCGCCCCGTTCGTGGACACCCTGTCGACGACGGGGGGTCTTCTGGAGGCCCACCGCAACACTGGGGAGGAGACCTGCCAACATTGCGAGCGACTTCGAGAGCATCCACTGCCCGACGTGGAAGGAGTGCACGCGGTCCCCCCGCGCAGAGGGCCGCTGCACGGTCTATTGTTTCGGTGTTGATGCGGGCCCAGATAACGTTGGGATGCTGACCAGCATTCGTCGGGACTTGGCGGGCGCTGACAGCGCGATGTACCAGGCAGTGTTCTGTTTGCTCCACCAGTCGCACCTGATCGTGAAAGACCTCCTTGCTCGGCTGGAGGAATGGCAGCGGGGGCCACTGGGCGAGGACAGGCCCTACTGGGGAACGGTGGCCACGCTCGCCAATGTTTGGCGTTCACGCGGGATGCCCGCGAAGGTCCACGAGGCCGCGCTGGTGGAATGCCCCGACCCCGCCATTGCGAACAAATTGTTCAAGAAGTTGCCCAGTAGACCGCTTCGGGGGCGCTGGGGCAGCATCGCCGCCGTCGTGGGCCGAATCGCGGGGGCGGCGCGGTACATCGGAAGCGTGTTCCAGAGGGCGCTCGGGCCCATTGCCGACGGCGAGGGGAGGGCCCCGCGGAGGAAAGGCGCCGGCGCAGACGAGGACCAGGCTTTCCAAGAGCAGCAGAAGAACTACAGGCAGACTGCTCTGGTCTGTGCGGCTTCGAACCTGTGGGCGGCCGCGGTCATGATATCCGAGGCCGCGAAGCTGCCCGTCACGACGTCCCTCTTCTGGACGCAAAAAAGAAAAGGAATATGAGCAATGCGTTCGGGCGGCCCAGCCGTCCGCATACTTGGGGGCGACGCTCCTCTCCGACCTGGTGGCGAAGAAGGCGGGGTCGGTCTATGCGGAGTTGGGGGCCCTGTTGGGCGATGGGGCCGACGGCTCGGGCGACCCTTGGGGGCGCGTTTGGGAGCTTCTGCCAGAGGACCAGAAGTCCAGAGCGCGGCTCCTGATCGTATCGCTGGCGCTGAGAGCAATTGGGGGGTGGCAGATGAGGGTGCTTGAGAAAGTTGGGAGTTTTCCCTTCTGTCTCCTGCGCATCCTCGAGAGGCCCCAGGTTGCGTCATCCGAGGCTGCGGTGGCCGAGCGCAAAGCGATCGCGCACCGTCTTCTCCACGCTCCGCGCGGGGAGCTCAGCGCCGTGACTGGCGACCTCGCTCTGGCAGTGAGGAAGATGTTCTCGGTCGACTGGTCGGACATGCAGCTTACTGGGGAGTGCTCAGGTCGGCTCTATAGCTGGCTGCTGATAGTGCGACCGCGCCTGCCGCATGACACGCAGGACGTGGAAGGCATGAACTCCGTCCTTCAGGGGATGTGCGACGTCGCCCCGAACATCCACATCCCACTTGCTTCGGACCGCATGCGGATCAAGCTTGGTGCGCCCATCTCCGCGGAGACCTGCGTGGACATGCACCGCGCAATCCTGGGCTGCCTCGCCTCGCAGAAGCATGTGGAACGCTTCGTGGACTTCCCCGCCATCCGCGACGACGTCGGGGTCAGCGGCAGCGCGGGGGGCGCGGCGGGGGCGCGCCCAATGCCCGCGCCTTTGCCACCGAGGCCGCACGTGCGGGACGGGCTGGTGCAGGCCTGCAGGCACGCTGGGTCCATGGCAAGTCTCATGCCCGCGTTCGCGTCGATGGCCTTCGCCCTCGCGCCGCCAGGCGCAGGCGACAGGCCCGCTTTCCTGATGTGCTGGAAGTACTATCGCAGGGCCAGCATCGCTTGGGGCATCCTGAGTCCCCTTAGCGGGGGGCTGTCGCTACTTCGCATGGGCGACCCTGTGCGGATCGCAAAGTTGGCAGACGCGCTCGTGGGCCAGGTGCCCGACGGCGGGGCCCCGATGACGATCTGGCGCGGGCGCCTCAATTGGCTGACGCTTCGGCTCGCAGAGCACGGCGAGGAAGAAGCCATTGCGGTGGGGCCTGCGAAGCTTGCGCAGCCGAAGTTGAAGGGCGGCGGCGCCCCCCCCCCCCCCCCCCGCGGGCGCAGGGGGCGACGGGGCTGATGGCCCAGGTGGGGCAGAAGCAGAGGGGGACGGCGAGCTCGACTACTTGGAAGAACTCTTGGGGGAGCTGATTGAGGCTGGCGAGGATTACCACGGCAGCGGGTACGAGGAGAAGCTCGCCGAGCACCCAGAAGACCAAGAGCTCGAGCCCGACGGGGAGATGCCAGACGACGAGGGGCCCGCCGACGACATCGGCGGGCCCGACAATGCCGAGCCTGATGGCGATCGCGCCCCAAGCACGCCCCGCCTCGCACAAGCGCCACTCGCCGTGCGCGTCTCGGTGAACGATTCGCGCGGGAGGCTCTCGGACGCGGTGGCTCGGGCCCGAGATGCCGCTGGGAAGCCGCTCATGAAAGGCGCGGTCAGCCTAGCAATCAAGCCCGATGGTCACCCAGTCCTAATCATTTGGGCACAGCCAGAAGTCCAGATGGGGCGGCCGATGCGGATTGATGAATGGGGCAGGATCATTGCTTTGGCCGCGTGGCTGCAGCCAGAGGCCGACTTCCGCGACGCAGCCGTCGTGGTGGCGGACACGGGCATGGCGCAGACGAAGGCCCCGAGGAAGCTGAGAGCGCACGCTGAGCCGTGGGTATTGCTTCTGCGCTTGCAGGCCCACACGAGGCTACACCAAGGGCCGCTGGTCCCGCCTCCGAAGGAGAAGTGCGCGGTCTGCGCTGCTGAGGTGGAGGCGGACCCCCGCGCCGTCTTGCCCGACGAGCTCGCGCTCTACTACCGCTGCCAGAGCTGCTTGCTGCTGTGGCACGACTGCTGCGCGAGGAGGTGCGACGGCCCCAATGACTTCGATAACTTCGTGTGTCCCGTGTGCGCGTAGGCTGCGGGGGCGCCCGCGCGCCGTGGAGTCGCGGGCTTGGCGGTGCGATGTGGGCGCTCGTGTGCATGATTGTGAATTTACTCGCGGCCATTCTTATGGCGGGGCTGCCACGCCGAAGGCGCGCGGCCCAGATCCGATAATGCAGGTGGCATGTGGTGGCGCGTCCGTTTGACTACGCCCCCAAGCAGCCACCACGACAGCAAATGTACCGACCATTGGAATCGTTACCTGCGCCCGCCAACTGCATGGACAAAGCGTGCGTCGTGGTGTCTCGGAGACGGTGCCTCGCCGAATGCTTCTCTGCGTTGGCGAGGAGGAGGAGGAGGAGGAGGAGGAGGAGGAGGAGGAGGAGGAGGAGGAGGAGGAGGAGGAGGGGGGGGGGGGGGGGGGGGGGGCAAACCACGGCGATTGGATGGGTTGCGCAGGGCGTTAGGGCGTCGGGGGCGCACTCGTTTGCGGGGGGGGGGGGGGGGGGGCGCGAACACTCGGACCAGATGGGCATGCGCGGCTGCAAGGGGGGCGTGGAGGAGAAGCGTTATTGCCACAGCTGGGGTTGCCGTCGCTGTTGTCATTGGTGCATCGTCGCCGTCGGCGGCGCGATCGCCGTCGTCGTCGTCGCTGTTTTCGTCGTCGCTGTCTTCGTCGTCGCCAGTGTAGCAGCCTTTGCTATTAGCAGCGTCGGCGTCATTGTTGTCGTCGTCGTTGTTGTCGGCGTCGTTTCCGTCGGCGCCGTCGGTGCCAGCGCCGGCGGGCCAGTCGTCGTCGTTATCGGAGGCGGTGTCGTTGTCCTGTGCATTCGTCGTCGTCGTATTCGCCTTCGCCGTGGCCATCCTCGCCGCGTTCTCCACGTGCGCCCCCGCCCTGCCGCGCCTCCTCCCCGCGCCATGTGCCCCGAACCCCAGCTCCGGCCTGCCGCGCGAGTTGCGCGACGCGCTGGCCATGGCGATCGTGGGCGACGGTGCCCCGATGATGGGCGCCGTCGAGTACGAGACCGCGGAGGCGCCGCCCCTCTCTTGGACGGGGGCGCCCGGCAGCGGGTGGAGCGGGCAGGTGGTGGAGCCGCCGCGCAGTGCAGGGCGCCGCGATGCGCGCGTTGGCGGCCGCCTTTGGGGGCGGGGGGGGGGGCGCGCGCGCGCGCGGGCGCGCAGGACCGACCCGAGCGCGTGGGGTCGGCGGCCGACGGCGCGTGAGATGGGGGAGGGGCCGCGCGCAAATGGAGCGATCCCAGGGGGGAGGGAGTCTTTGGAACGGGGCAGGTGGGGGGTCGCGTGGCCGTTCGGCCGCGCGCGCAACTTGCGACGATGCGCGGGCGCCCCTCCCAGGCCAGAGCGGCGCTAGGACAGCGGCGCGGTCGTGAGTGCAACATATGAGTGGCGCGTCGCCACGTGTTGGTGCATCCTAGGCCCCGACGGTCGGCGCGCGAGCGGCGATGGGCCACTGCCTGCGGGAGTTTTGCGCGAACCAACCTGGGCGTGCATCCCGCGCCGCCCCGCGCCCGACGCGGCGGCAATTTGTTCGCGCAGCGCCCCGCGTGGGAAATATATTCACAAGCCCTGCCACATAACAGAACACCATGCGATGCGCATGCCAGCACGGGGTCCATACAACGAGATCAATGGGACCCCATGGGCCAGGGGGGCCATACAACGAGATCAATGGGACCCCGTGGGTTTTGCACTCGCACGGCCCATGGGCGCCTCAAAAAGTGTCATTCCATTGATCTCGTTGTATGGACCCCCCCCTGGGGGGGGTCCATTGAATGAGATCAATGGAATGGCTTCTTTTGGTAAACTATCGGGCGTTTGTTTTTCCTTCTTTTTTTGAGGTTTATATATATGTATATATATATATATATTATGTGTTTTTTTCTTTTTGTTGATCGGTGGACACTATTCATGGATTGTGGTTTCATTGTAGTGTAGTTTCTAGTTTCTGGATTGTTTTAGCCATGTATGTGTGCGCGTGTTTTTTGGTTTTTAGTTTATGCGTGTATTCGATGTGCGATGTCGTGCGAACTGTGCCAGATTCGATAGTTTTGTCTGGTGGTTACATATGTGTTGTGTGTAGCGCGCTTCTTGCGCAACCCGTGCGCGTGCGTGGTAGGCTGCTGTGATGCGCGATGCGCGTGGCGCGCGCGTTGCAATGGAGGTGCGCGTGGTTGCACGCAGATTGTTATATGCACCGGTGCAGATGGCCTAGCGATGCGCACACGGTTTTGACGTGATGATTCATTTAGAGTTGCGTCGTTTTGTGCGCTGCGTAGTTCTATCCCGCCTGTGCGAGCGGTCGTGTTCGCTGCGATTGTATATCGCGCATGCCGTGGGGTTTGATTGACCATAGACGTGGCCTGGTGCCGACCTCTGAACCTCACTCTCAAGCTCGCCCCTGGTGGCTCTCCCCTGCCCCCTCTCTCTCTCTCTCTCTCTCTCTCTCTCTCTCTCTCTCTCTCTCTCTCTCTCTCTCTGTCTCGCCCCCCCTGTCTATCTCATGGCGCCCCCCCCCTTCCCAGCCCTCTCCTTTTCATGTTCCCTCTATCGCTATTGTCTGCTCTCGCTCGTGCTCCGCGTGCCCCCCCGTCTGCCCAGAAGCGTCTTTCTCGCCTTCCCCGCGCGCCCCTGTGGCGCCGCCTCGCAAGGAGCGCAACGGACAGGGGCTATCTACACTGGAGATGCTCGCCAAAGTGGAGGGCGAGTTCTTGTTGTTCCGGGGCAAGCACATCCCGCTGCTGTCCAAGACAGGCGAGATTACGATTGCGAGGGGGGGGGGTGCTTGCAGCGAAAGGGCTGTCGCTCGTGACTGCTGAGGGGTGCCTGCTATGTCCGCTAAGCCGTGTGGCGTCTGTTTTTCGGCTGGGACTTCAACGGAAGCTCGCGCGCGCGTATCCACCATGTGTTCCTCATAGCGTGCCCGCCCCCTCGTGGACCTCGACCCATCCTGCTCGCGTCTAGGTACCCCTCCCCGCCGACTCCTCTCCAGCCCTGCCCTCCCCCTCCCCCGCGCCCTTGGATTTGTGGGCCCACCTCTGCTTGTGTTGCCTTGCCCCCCTTTCAACCCCTCCACTCAAAGATGGGGCCCGATGGAGAGGGGCGGCTCGATCGTCGCGTGGCTTCACGCTCGCATGCCCCCCCCTGCCCGCGTTGGCACGAGGATCGCGAGGGGCGTCCGCAACTGCGGGGGGAGGGGCCAGGGCGCATGCGGTGTCGTGGAGGAGGGGGTACTCCGAGGTAAGCTGCGTCATGCGAATGCGCTGTGTGGGATGGAGTGTCAAGCGTTGTCGGCTGGGACATGTTGCCCATCATGATTTCGCCCCCCATCCCCCCCCGTATCTGTCTGGAGCGCCGGTCTGTCGCGTCTCACCGTGCCGTGGTCTTTCGTCCGGGTAGTGGCGTCGCGGCGTCGCTGCTAACCTGCCCAGGAGATCGGTTGCCCCCCCCATGTCATTGCGGATAGGGAAGGAGCGACATCGTTGGAACGACCGCGGAGACGAAGCATCGATTCTCCAGCGACAGCGGAGCATCGAGTCCGTGGGCCTCCTCCACGACAACAAGGGGGCGGCCTACTTGATCCAGCACGTCGATGAGACCAAGGAGGACCAAGGGGTGTGGGCGGGCTTGACGTCATTCCCGCGACGCATGGGCCATTGCGATGGTGGTGAAGGGCGGGGGTGCGCATGCGTGAGGGTCGCCGCGTGTTCGACCATCACCGTTGATCCTCGTCGGTCCTCTTCTCTCTCCGTTCTGTTATCCCGCGTGCTCGTGCTTGTGATCAAAGCGGCCAACGAATGCCCCCCCTCAGTTCCACGCATGGCCACCGCTTCCTTTACCTTGTGACTCCGTCCATCATTCGACCCCGATTCGACCCCCCCCCCGGCGGGCGGGCGGCGCGCCTCGGCCACGTGCAGCCAGGAGTTCTGGGACGCAATACACGGCGCCACTCTTGCTCAAGGTATGAAGCGAGCCTGGCAGACGGACGCGCACAAGAATAACCCCAACGTGCAAAAGTAGGGGGGGGGGGGGGGATGCGCGATGAGGGGGGATGGGGGACAGCCTGAGATGGGCAGCAAGAGTGCTAGACACACATGCGAATGAATCTGGATGGGGAACGCGGGGCAGGGATGGTTGCCCGCATCATCGATCGAGGGTGGGCCTGAGCGATGGGGCGGGCAGAACATTCGATGTGCGGATCCATGGGCAGGTCAATCATGAACGGGTGGCCACACTGCAAGTGCTTCAGGCGGGACACTACCCGCGGCTGCATCGCTTTCTTGAAACGGGTCGGGAACTCGACCAATTCGGATGCCACGGTGGGTGGGGCTCCTCTCACTTCAGTGGTCTCCTTAACCGCCCATGCCCACATCACATTACGCAACGCTGGCATGCCAGAGAGAGAGAGGGATAGAGAGGTAGAGGGGGGGAGTCATATATATATATATATATATATGTATCTATCTACATAGGCAACGGTTGTGCGAGAGGATCTGCATACAAGGGATGTGCGAGGGACATGGGTCTGCACGAGAGATGAGACAGATAGAAACTGGGCGAGAGAGAGGGGGAGAGCAAGAACGGCCGAGAGAGAGAGAGAGAGAGATACGCATCGATACAGAGTGAGCGAGGAGGGTATGGAAATATGTTGCTGCGCAGTAATGGATAAGGAGATGGCGATAGGGACAGCAAGCGCGAGACACAGAGCGGCAGGCACAGGGATGGCATGATGGAAGGTTGAATAGCGATGGCGGGTCGAGTGGCATGTCGTGGGGGAGATGGGGCATGCGCGTGGCACAGGCAACTACGGTGTTCGAGAAGCTAGCCGAGGTGGACAATCTCATCGCAGGCTGGGAGGACATGCCAAAACGATGGGGTGGACGTGGACGGGCCTCGGGCAGACAGAGTTCAAGAAGAAACGGTTCGAATACGTTGAGGAGGGGAAGGGGGGGGGGGGGTGCGTGCAGCTACATGCCTACCAAGATGTGCGTTGCAACCTTTGCACCGTGCGTGGCTGGCGTTGCTGATTGCTTGTGCTGCGAACGCCTGCTTGCAACATGCCCCCTGGTCCCTTGGGGGGGCGGGGGCGATGGGGCAGCGGGCGGGGTATGTCCACCCCCTTCAAGGTTGGAGCGTCTGCTGCTGCTGACTGGCCACATCATTGCGCATGCAACGGTCATGTGGCGGGGGAGGGTCGGGATTGCGCCACGCTTGGTGGTCGAGCAGCAACTCTTTCGACATCCCGCGGGTCTTTAGGCAGGACGCACTGGTGACTACTATCGGTGTTGATGGCGCCATGGTGTGGGACGCTCTTGTCGAGGAGTGTCGCGTGTGCGTCGACTTCCACAAGATCGACGTGGCCGACCACGAGCGGATCTTCCGGGTGATGGCGATGACTATGAAGGCGATCGCGTTGCAACGCGCAGTGCTTGCATGCCGTGCCGCATCCATGTGCGCCCGCCCCTTCTCCCGTATGCACCGCCCCGTGCACCGTGCAATTGCTGCTGCTGCTGCTGCTGTCCATGCTCCGATTGCCCAATCCCTGCCTGCCTCCCACCGCGCGCTCTCCGTCGCCGCCCCCCCCCCCCCCCATGCAGGCCTTGAAGCACACCGAGCACACGGACCTGATCATCCCCATCATTATGATGTCGACGCCGCGCATTGGCACGCCGTGGGGCACCTGCCCCGCACTTCCAGGCGCGCTCGGGGGGAGGGGGGCGGAAGGTGGGAGCGACGAGAACGGATGAGGATTGTGGCGAGGAGGAGCGAGGAAGGACGATTGGCACGTGGATAAGAATTGTAACGAATATGAGGATGAGGAGGATATATGATTTGGGAGAGGAACGCGATGGCCGTGACATCAGGTGGCCCAATATTTCTCGCGTCTCTCTGCATCTTGCTTGCGCCGCTGTGCGTTTCCGATCCCTCTCTTTCTGTTGATTTATTTTTCTCTCTCTCTCTCTCTCTCTCTCTCTCTCTCTCGCTCTTCGTCGCCCCCCGCATGTGCGACCTCTGCCTACCCCTCGCCATGTGGAATCATCCATGGGCACTCCTCTTCGCAACTCTGCATTGCCTATCATCCTCTCTCCACCTCCCTCTTCGCTTGTTCAGCGCATCGTTTCTCCTCGTCCTTGTCCGCTGTCCCCTGTCCTCTCTCCTATTACATCCTCATCGCCTTTGTCGCGTCGCGCTGCCTTCCCTGGGTTTCTGGTATCCGACTCCCATCCCCCCTATCTTCCTACTTGGCCCTCGCGCTTCCTCATCCCGCCCCCCCTCTTCTCGTCCGAGCCCACCCACCCCTCCTCGTTCACCCTCGCCGTCTTCGCCTTCCTCCTCACTTGACCCCTTGTCTGCCCAGCTGCAGGCGGCCTCCCGCTGCTCAAGGATTGCGAGTTCATCACCTTGAAGAATCTGATGGGTCCTTACGTGGAGAAGGAGGATGCGACGGCTTCGCAGCACGGCACGAAGGCTAACAAGGAAATGCAGAAGCTGCAGAAGAAGGCGCTGGCCCACATGGTGAAGATAAATAAACTGGAAAAAGGAACGCCTTTTTATATATATATATATATATAAACAAGAAGAAGGGCGCAAGAGTTCGCCGACAGCTAAAGCGCTGCCGGCCATGAAGGAGATGCGCGTGCCGCTGGCGCTGATGGAGGACGAGGGCTCTGGCGTCACCCGCGACTTCTTTGCCCATGTGAAGCACGCCCAGCAATACCTCCAGAAGATCGACAATACCCAGGAGGCCAGCAACACCGCCTTCAAGCATATTGCGCTCTACATGGGAGTCTCAGGGAGGGAAGGGAGTGGGGGCGGGGGGCAGGGGTAGAGCAGACATGTGTCACGTTTTGGCACCTGTGCGATTATGCCCCTAGCTGGGCCCGGCGCGCTTCGCCTCAGCACCTGCACACGGTTGTTTGACCTTCTCTCTGCCCCCGCCCCTGGAGCCCCGATCGTTGCCGCTGTCCTTCTGTTCCATATCCGCCTCTGCCCTTTCCTCCATCGTTCCCCCCCGCCTTCTCTCTCCTCTCCGCCCTTGCCTGTCGCCCCTTCCACGCGCCAGATGCCCCCGCTGCCTTCGCCCGCCCTCCGCCCCCTGCTCGCCCTGGACGCCTGGCCCAGGCGGAGAAGAAGAGAGGAAAAGGGATGGGGGTGCGAGGAGGTGCAGACGCGATGATTGTCGCAGAGAGGGGGTAGACCATTTGCACGTCGCGCGGACTCGGGGTAGGGGGGGGGGACAAGTCCATCAAATTCACGACGAAGGACACCATCAGAGAGGTCAGGGGTTGGAGCAATCTCAAATGGATCTTCAAGCAGTGGACCTACCAGCAGGGTGGCAAGTTGAAGCCGAGGTACCTCCCTTTATCTCCTGCGTGCCGCGCTGCTTCTCATCGATACGACGCCTATCCATCGGCCCCTCAGCCACCCTTGAATCCCCCCAACGTCCCGAGGGCCTCGACGCAATTCGCAGTTGCTGACAGTCTTTTTTTTGTTTTGTTCTCTCTCTCTCTCTCTCTCTCTCTCTCTCGCTCTCCCCTCTCGTTCTTCATCATTGCTTCCTGCTGTCACTGTCTCTAGATTTACAGATCAACCTATGCATCTATCGCGCCCGTCCGATCTGCTGACGCAAGGGCCGCCCTTGATTCATGGGCCGCCTCGAGCGTGCGCCCTCTTCGACTCCTCCACCTCTTTTACCTCCCTCCTGCGCTCTCCCGTTCGTTTGTCGTCATGCCGTCCAACGCGTGCTCCCATCTCATCCTAGCTGCGGAAGTGGATCGCACCTTGTTGCCACGTGCTCTCGCAGCCCCCTGCTTCCCGCCCGCCTCGATGGCCGCGCAGGCCGAGTGACCCAGACGCCGCCGACCTGATCAAGTTCGCGGAGCCCGCCGCGGTGGCGCAGCCCGACGGACCAGCACATATTGCTCCTTTTGACGAGGAGCTTTCGGACGAGCAGATCGTGCAGCTGATCTCATCGTCTGAGGTCGGGGCCAAGATGTTCGTCGAGCTCGCCCAGCAGTGCGCGTTCTTCACCATGCCCTTCGCGGCGGGGGCGGGTGGGGGGCGGGGTTGAGGAAGAGGGGGGATACGTGCAGCATGTTTGTCAGGGGATGGGGCGCCGTTGACGGCGTGCCCGAGGGGCCGACGCACCAGGCCCAGGGCATCGATGGATGGGGGGGGGAAGGTAGATGCGACAGGGGCCGGATGGTGCGTCGAGGGGGAGGGGGATCCATGCAATTGGGGGGAGGAGCGAGAGTGGGAGAGATATAGAGAGATATGACACGGGGGAATGGATGAGGGCGGTGGGGGGAGGATGGTGGCATCGGGCAAAGGAAGAATAGACGAAGCAAGGGCGAGACAACCACTGTGTATCAGGAACGTCGAGATGGCGAGGGGGGTCGGGGGGGGCGGGGGGGAGTCGCGGTGGGCCGAGTGGGGGGGGGAGGATTAGGAGGAGGGGAGGCACTGAGCAGGGAGGGGCCCCCGTCAACCCCCCCACCATTGTCCGCGGCGGCGGGCAGGTGCTCATGCCAGCTGCCGCTGCATCCACGGCCATGTTGCAGTCTCTCGTCGGCCAAATCGCGAGTGCGAGGACCCCGGCCGCCTGCGCCGATCTGTTCGTCGGCATCGCGTGCGACATTGTGTCTGGGACGTTCCCAACTCCTTTCGACGAGGCATGCGACGCGTGCGCCGCCGTGGCTGATGCAGGCAAGCTATTGTTTTTTTTCCTTCCAAGGGCGCGTTTTTTTTTTTTTTTTTTTTTTTTTTTTTTTTTTTTTTTTTTTTTTTTTTTTTTTTTTTTTTTTTTTTTTTTTTTTTTTTTTTTTTTTTGTTTTTTTTAAATATTATATATATAATATATATATATAATAAACAGCCGCCAGCACCAGGTAGACCACAGGCTGCTGCTCGCTGCCCGCAGGTTGTTTTTCGGGCATCTGTGCAGCACCCTGGGGAAGATGCCCTACGTGATCCAGAACTCCAGTGGCGAGTCGATCAACGGACTCTACTTCGACGGTGTCAAGGCGAGCTCCATTGCACCGCATGCATGTCGCCGTGCTCCGTGCTTGCCCCGTCTCTTGCTCTCTTGCCTGTCACGTCGAGACGGTTCCTCGGTCGCCTTGCCATCGCTAAAGGAAACGAGTTGGAGGGGTGGGAGGGGGCATGCGACAGCCTTGACGTCCTGAGGGGATCGTTTGATCAGTTGTGTGGCGAGGCGCGCTGCATCGAGCGCGTGCTCGCCGATGTCACGGTGGCTCGCGGCGCCGTCGCGAGGGTGCCCGACGTCCTCTGGACCATGCAGGCGGGTTCGGGCGGGCCACGAGGGGGGGTAGAGCGGGGGCGATGAGGGGGCGCGGGGGGGAAGGTCGGCGGGGGGGCGAAGAGAGGGTGGGAAGGGAGAGGTGGGATAGCGCGATGGAGAGATAAAGCAAACATGGGGGGGGGGGAGAGAGAGAGAGAGAGAGAGAGAGAGAGAGAGAGATAGAGAGAGAGAGAGAGAGAGAACGAGAGAGAGAGAGAAGAGGCGAGAGAGAGAAGAGAGAGAGAGAGAGAGAGAGAGAGAGAGAGAGAGAGAGAGAGAGAAAAAAAACAAAAAAAACAAATACAGAGAAACTAATATAACAAACACAGGTAAGGGAGAGAAGAGAGAGAGAGAGAGAGACTTGAGAAGAGAGAGAGAGAGAGAGAGAGACAGAGACATAGAGAGAGAGTGAGAGAGAGAGAGAGAGAGAGAGAGAGAGAGCGAGATGCTGATATCTACTATACCTTACTGCGCATAGAGCGAGGGATATTGTAGGGAGACGTGGCATCACTAAATGTATCTACGTGGAGCCCTATACAGGCAGCCGGGGAGATAGAGGTAGAGCGAGAGGTGGAGAGACTTACATGGGCAGAGAGATAGCGAGGGACATATGTATAAGTATAGCGATAGAGGGATGTCAAGAACGAGAAAGACAACGGGATATAGAGATATGAACATACACACACATTATGCTGACAGACGGGGGCGGAGAGCTGGGATCGGGAGAGAGAAAGAGAGCGAGACATAGATATATGGGGGGGGAGAGAGAGGGAGAGAGATAAGAGAGATAAGGGACGGACCTTTGCAGGAATTCGGAGGGAATTGCGAAGCTATGACATGCGCGCCAAATTTGGGGAGGGGGAGGTGAAGAAGATGAGCTTCAGCGAGATCGCCAAGAAGATCGTTGGCATCACATCGCAGCTGGAGGAGAAGTATGAGGGCCTGGACGTCAGGAGCTTCAGCGAGAGGGCCCATGCCCTCCGACAGCAGCTCGCCGGCGCCCATGGTGCTGATCAGTTCTTTAGGGGGGGTGGACAGGCATTCTGATGCGCGCTGGCTGCCACTGCTGTCCCTATGACTGACGATGGTGTCGTCTCGACGGCGTCTCGGTGGTCTTGGCAGCGACGATGGCATCATCTGCTGGCGCGGTGATCCAGGCACCAACTGCCCTGCCCCGCCCTCTGCCGCGCCCCTTCCGTCTCCGCTAGCCTTGCCCTTATACCGACACTCTCGGCTGAAATCTCAGCCCCCCGTCCCCGACATGATGCCTGCCGCGCGCCGCCAGGTGTGTGTGTGTGTGTGTGTGTGTGTGTGTGTGTGTGTGTGTGTGTGTGTGTGTGTGTGTGTGTGTGTGTGTGTGGTGTGTGTGTGTGTGTGTGTGCGTGTGTGTGTGTGTGTGTGTGTGTGGTGTGTGTGTGCGCGTGCGTGCGCGCGCGCGCGGTGCGTGGGGTGGGGTGGGTGCGTGCGTGTGTGTGTGGGGGGGGGGGGGCAAGGGCAGCAGAGAGGCATGCTGGCGCACTTGGGGCGGGGGAGGTGCCAGAGAAGTTCGGCCTCCTAAGCCTCGCCATGAAGAAAGAGGATGCCGTGATCTCTTCCAAGAAGGATGAGTTCTGCGCTCGCTGCAACACTGAATTTGTGAGATTACATCGCGAAGAATCCGATGCGACGCTGTTCCTGGATCACCCGTGGCCAGTAGTGAACAGCGCGCTGATGCAAGAGCTCGGCATGAAGAAGGCCGATAGGGGGGGCGGGGGATACGGGGCAAGACTGGGGCACGAACAGCATTCATGTCTTGCGGGGTGGAGCCCAATGGGGCAAGGCTGCACGAGAGGCGGGGGCTGGATGCGCGATGCTGCATTCGATATCCTGCTACCCCTTTGTGCTTATTGCGTCCTAGTGTTCTCTGTGGCCCCGCTTGGTGTCGCTTTCGCTGCAAACCCGCTCGCGCCCCCTCGCTCGCGCATGCCCCCCTCGGCCAGGGGAAGGGCGGGCGGGCCGGGGCTCCGACTGCGACTTCAGAGGCGAGGAGAGCCCGCCGGAGAGGAACAGCAAGGGGCCTGACCCGAGGGAGCCATCATTCGCGAAGCTGAACGACTGGCTGATCGAGGCGAGGACCTCGGAGAGGGAGCACTGGGCGGCGATGGACGCGCTGGAGAAGAAGCAGGAGGGGGGCGGGGGCAAGCGTCAGCTGCTGCGAATGTAACCTGCGTTGAACCGCACATTAGTTGAGGCACGCCCAGGCGCGAGCGAAGGGGAAGGCGCGGAGACAGAGGCAGGATGCGAGAGGCAGCGGGAGAGAGATTGAGAGAGAGTGTGAGTGAGAGAGAGAGAGAGAGAGAGAGAGAGAGAGAGAGGGAGAGAGAGAGAGAGAGAGAGAGAGAGATAGAGATAGTGACAGAAGGGGCTTGGCAAGTGAGAATCCACGGGTCTTGCTGGTCCAGGCCGAAAGTTTTTTCAGGTTCTCTGTCGTGCCCTGCTTCCCTTTTCGTTTAGACCCCATTGTCCCCGTGCCCCCCTCGATAGTGTCGAGGTCTGTCGACTCGACGCTTCAGTGGGCGATGCAAATGGGCGGGCAGTTGATTGCCGCCCTCAATTTCACCATCGCAGGATGGCCAGGGGCTGGGCGGCGGGGGGTGCGATCGACCGCGCGCATCATGGCCCCTTGTCCCCTGCGTCCTTTTTGCCCTAGTACTCCCAACCCTCTCTTTATATCAACCTTCCCCTCCCCTCCTCCTCATCCTCCTTCCCCCCTCCCCCCTTGTGCTGCGTCAGGCGTCGTGAACTACAGCAGATGTTAGAGCTGCTCTTTGCAGGGTGGGCCACTGGGCCACGCCAGTGGGCAGGGGTCGCGGCATTGCCAGTGCCAGGGTAGATGAGGGGGGATATGGGAGACGAGTACCAGTATCACGCGAACCGCATGGCCCAGAAAAAAACATCAGCTTATTCATCAAGAAGACGCCCACCGCGGATCTCAAGGGCGCGATCTACTCTGTTGCGCGGTCGAAAGGGGGCGGCGCATTGAACCGATGCTCGCGAGCGCGCCTCCTTTGTTGATCCAACCCAATCCTCCCTGGGATGCCCCCCTTCAGTCCGTTGTGCGCCCATCGACCTCAGCCCCCGCGCTGGCAAGAGGAGTGAGGAGTGCGGAGGGCGCGCTCAAGATCGGGGGCGAAGCCGAAGCGGGGCGGACGGGGGGCAAAGGGGCGGGAAGGGGCGAGAGGAGGGGCGGGGGAGCGGGGAGGGGCGGGGGCCAGCGTTGAGGCGGGCGAGGCAGCGAGAAAGGGGCAGCGACAGCGAGGACAGGGGAGGCGGCAAGTTGCGAATCCAGACTTCTTCGACATGCCGTTCCTGGGCAGGGTCGTCGACGAGAAGGTTGCGCAGGGGCTGAACCGCCACTACTTGTTGCCCCTCTACACAGTGGACTGGGACAACGTGCCTCAGCCCCAGACCTTGCCGGGCTCCTCGGACAGCATGGTCGATCCCCCCTTCTCAGAGCCCGAGGTCGTCGAGGGTCGCGCAGGAAGGGGCGAGGGCGCGGGGGCGAGAGGGAGGGGCCTGGGGCTCCAGCGGCAGGACGCGCAGATGCCCAGGCCCGGCGAAGGGATTGATGGGGATCGGTGCAGCGTGTGGCTGCAGGGGAGCAAGGGGCGCGCGAGGCGCGGTTGCGGGAAGGGCGGGGCAGAGTGGGCCAAGAAGCTGAGGAGGAGGGGCAGCTCGGACTAACATGGCATGGGGAGGGTAAGGGGGGAGGACGGGGTAGCCTGCGCGAGCACGAGGGAACAGAGAAGGAGGTGGCGGATGAGGTAGGAGAGCAGGGGCCACGCGAGGGAGAGAAGGCGGGCGGAGAGAGGCGGAGGAGGAGGGGGAGGGCGAGTGCAAGGGGGAGGAGGAGGGGGGAGGAGACTGGCGAGGAGGGCCGCGAGGGGCAGGCGAGGCGCCGTCATCGGCAGCGGAGCGCACGCGTGTCCTCCCGCCTTCGAATCTCGATTCGTTCCCCGCCCACCCGAGCTATTGACAAGGTGACTCGTGGAAGAAACAAGACGAGTCAGGGGGGGTAGGGGCAGGCGCAGAGAGCACGCTGATCGCAACCGGCGAGTGCACGATGCATGTCACTGGCGCTGCTCTCCGCATGATGGACGGGGACTTCGATGGGCTCAGGCTGCGCAATCCTGGCGGCGACGATAATGATATGAATCGCACGGACGGGGGGGGGTAGGGGAGGGGTTGTAGCGAGCTGGGAGAGCGAGCGCCCAGGTTCGGGAATCGGCGCGGCCCCCCCCTCGGCGGGGCGGGTGCTGGGCGCGGCCAGGCCTTTCGCGGGGGCCCGCAGCTGTTCCCGGATGGCTCCCAGAATGCCAACCTGCAGCGGAGCGACGGGTGCTGGTTGTGGCACATTGGGCTGGAGAAAGAGCCCAAGAAGGAGGACGAGGACACAGGGGTGGGAGGTGGAGGCAACATCAACATGGAACGAGATGGATGATTTAGCGAGAGGGCTGAACCAGAGGAGCTTCGAGGGTGTCCGACGCGAGGGGGCGACTGGCCAGGCGCCCGACTCGCCCACTCGCCACCGATAGCGCCCGATCGAGTACGCGCGCGGGCCGAGCCTCAGAGCAGAGGGCACGCCTCGCATGGATAGGGGCGGGGGTGGGGCTAGGACGAGAACGAGGGCGAGGAGGCCAAGAAGAAGAAGACGAGGCGCATCAGCGATAAGCAGGCCCCTTGCGCGCTCAAATTTCTGCTGAAGTCGTTTATTCCGCGTACTTCCTTGACTTCCGTCGCTGATTATGTTCTCCCTTCCTCTGTGGCCCCGTGCCACCTGCTCGCTGCCCCCGACATTCCAGGCGCCCTCGACTCCTGAAGCGCGTGCCCCGTGTGATTCTTCTTTGTCCTTCTCCCCCCCCCTTACCTCTGATCCCTCTGCCCTCCTCTTGTCCTGCCTCGTCGCTCGTCCCTCCCGCCCCCGATTCCCCTGTCTCCTGTCGCAGCCGCTTCTTTTCCTCCTTTGCCCACATTGATGTGCCGTATGTCCTTGCCTCGCCTCGCCCCTCCACCCCCGCCCCCTCTCCCCCCTCCCGCCCCTTCCATCCGCCCCTGGCCCCTCGCCTCTGCATCCCCCCCCGCCCCCGCTTTTGAAATCAGTAGTCATTTCGGCTCGGTCGGATATGTCGCGCCAGGCCGCCATGCCGCCGCTGGTGATCAAGGCCGCGCCGAAGCCGAAACCGGGCCCGCCGCCCCCGCCGATGCCCAAGAAGCGGCCGAGGCAGAAGCCGATGCCGCGGCCGAAGCCACAAGAGAAGCGGGCGCCGCGGCCGGCGCCGCGCACGCCGCCGCGGCGGCCACAGCGGCGGACGCAGCCGCAGCCCCAGGACAGCGGCAATCCTTCCTCCAGCTCAGCACCAGCACCAGGGCCAGCCGCTGGCCCAGCACCAGGGCCAGCGCAGCAGCGCCACAACGCGCAGCGCCCAGAGCAGCACGACTGCGCAGCAGGGCCCAAGCCCAGCGCAGCACCGCCAGCGCAGCAGCCCCAGCTCAGCGCAGCACCGCCAGCGCAGCAGCCCCAGCTCAGCGCAGCACCACCAGCGCAGCAGCCCAGCGCAGCGCAGCAGCATCAGTGGAGTACCAGCGCAGCACCACCAGCGCAGCAGCCCCAGCGCAGCGCGGCACCACCAGCGCAGCAGCCCAGTCCCAGCGCAGCGCCACCCGCGCAGCAGCCCAGCGCAGCGCAGCAGCATCAGTGGAGTACGTGGAGTACCAGCGCAGCACCGCCAGCGCAGCAGCCGCAGCTCAGCGCAGCACCACCAGCGCAGCAGCCCATGCCACCCACGTACCCGCCCAGCGCAGCGCAGCTGCAGCAGCAGCAGCGGCAGCCGCAGCACCAGCTCAGCGCAACAGCACCGACGCAGCAGCACCAGAACACCAACACGCCCGCGCAGCAGCATCAGCAGCAGCAGCAGCGCGAAGCGAACAGCAGCAGCAGCAGCAGCAGCAGTAGCGACGAGTACCAGTACCAGACGACAGCGTTGTTGCTTTCGAGTGGATTTTTGTGAGGGGCCGGCCGAGGTCCGAAGGCGCGCAACAATCCATCTCTATCACTCTCACCATCCCCACCATCAACACCACCATGAACAACGCTGGTCGTACCATCATCAACATAGAGCACAGCGTGAAGATAGCTTTTGGAGAGCGCGAAGGTCAAACCACTATACCATCATGACCGTCACCACCGTCACCAATATCATCATCAACATCCTCATCATCATCATCACCACCATCATCATCATCATCGCCGGCATCGTCACCATAATTATCATCAGCACCACCGTCATCAGCATGACCACCAGCTCAGCTCAGTCGGCGCCATGTCTGATTCGAGTCCGTATCCTTGCTCGCTCCCCTGGCGGATAGCTGCCCCCCCGCGTCGTCGGGGTCGACGAGGGGGAAGTTGGCGAGATGGGAAGGTGCCAGGCCTAGGGGTCGAGCGGGCCAGAGGAGAAGGAACGCTGGGGCGCCAGGAAAGGACCATCGGGGGGAGGGAACTGATGATCAGGAGGAAGAGGAGGAGGAGGAGGAGGAGGAGGCGGAGGAGGAGGAGGAGGAGGAGGAGGGGGGGGAGGAGGAGGGGGGGAGGCACCAGGAGAAGGGTTTGAGGGGGCGACGGTGAGGGCTTCGTTACGGGTGGAGATGACGAGGTGGAAGGGGGGAGGAAAGGGCACTGGGAAAGCGGATTCTCCCGCTCGCGCGCAAGCGAGCTGTCTCCGTGCGGGGCCGCGGCGCCGCGCGCGCGGAACGGCCCAAAATGGGCAGGCCCGCCCCGCGCGCCCGAGCCGGGGCGCCGCCTCAGGCGGTGGAGTCCGCCTGGTCGCCGTAAACGGCGATGCAGCGCCACATCAGCCAAGATGAGGGAGAGGAGGGGGGGGGGCTGAGAAGCTGCAGAGACAGCAAGAGCGCGGGTCGCAAGGAGAATAGAGAGGAGCATTCTCCCGCTCGCGCGCAAGCGAGCTGTCTCCGTGCGGGGCCGCGGCGCCGCGCGCGCGGAACGGCCCAAAAAGGGCAGGCCCGCCCCGCGCGCCCGAGCCGGGGCGCCGCCTCAGGCGGTGGAGTCCGCCTGGTCGCCGTAAACGGCGATGCAGCCATACCCATGCTCAAAGCCCTTGCGCAGTGACAAGGTTTCGGCGGGCGGCCGATAGACAGGTGGTCCATACAGCAGGGCCGACCCCTAGAAGGGAAGCGACAAGGACGTCGCGGGCGGGCAGCGACAGAGGTCGCAACTGACAGTACGACAGGCGACCTGAGCACAAAGGGGGCTCAGGGAGAGCGGACAGCTCGTTGGGGGGCGAGAAGGCCGTTTAGACGATCAGCACGCCAATAGCCGAAAGCAAATAGTTTCACCGAGTACGGAAGCCGCAACGCGCGCAGGGCGGGAGCGGATCGGTGAAGTCCAAATGCTTACCCCCCGCTCTGGCCGACGCAGCGTCGTCGGCTGAACAATCTGGCCCTACTTAAGCCAGTGTCGTGAAACGTGGCTCCCCTGCTGAAGCGCCAGAAGGATGCACACGAGGACCAGATTCAGGGTCGTCTGGGGAGCCTCGGCGCACGCTCCCATGACGTCCCCTGCGGCCACCTTGGCGAAGCTTGCGCCTTGCCGAAGCGCCAAAATGAGGCGCTCGAGGGCCCGATTCAGGGTCGTCTGGGGAGCCTCGGCGCACGCTCCCATGACGTCCCCTGCGGCCACTTCGGCGGAGCTTGCGCCCTGCTCGAGCGCCATAAGGAGGCACTCGAGGGCCAGATGCAGGGTCCTCTGGGGAGCCTCGGCGCAAGCTCCCCTGACGTCACCTGCGGCCACCTCGGCGGAGCCTGCGCCCTCATCGAGACTGGCCAACCCCAGGGGCGGCAGGATGCTCGGGGAGAGAGCAGCGGGCGGCTGCGTCGAGGCGCCACTGCCCCGCCTGTTCCCCCAAGCCGCTACTAGGGCGGAGGCAGGAACCAGAGCGCAGGTCTGGACGCGTTGAGGGGGCCCAGGGGCCCTGGCCAAGATGGCCTCGACGGTCGGCGCCTGCAGGCCCAGGCGCGCCGCTTCGTCGGCGGACAGGTGAGGGAAGTTCAGACGCGGAACGCGGGAATCCGAGATAGGGGACAGTGGGGCCGCACTCCCCTGAGTCAGAGTGGGCAAGGGCTGCTCGACGGCCTCGGAAGCCGTGCGCCGCGCTGCGAAGGCTGCAGCCGCGGCGCTCCCGGGGTCGCCGCTGTGGGTGCCGCTGGGATGCAGCTCGCGCCCCGAGCCCCGGCCAGGCGCGAGGCCGCTCGAAGACCCCCGTTCCTCGGCGGCACGCCCTCCGCCCTGCGGGGCCGCAGCAGCATCGCTGGAGGAGCGCGTGCCTACCGAGGACGGGGGGCCTGAGCAGCGGGGCCCGCGCGGTAGCTGCCTGCGCGGGCGCCGCCCGAGCTCGCACCCTGGCGGGGCGCGGCCTGCCGAGGCGCCGTAGCTGGGCTCGGGCGCCGCTTCGGAGCGACCCGAGGGGCGCGCGCCTCGCGACGCCGAGGCGACGTCACCTGTCGCGAGGGCGCGCGGGGGGAGCCGCGGGCGTCCCTGGAGCGCGACGCCTCTCGCCTGTCTGAAGGGCGAGGGGGCGGAGGCGGCGGCGGGAGCAAGGGCCGCGGAGGCTCGGAGCCTACGCGCGGACAGCGGCCCCGAGAGCGGCTGCGAGCCGAGGCGCGAGCGGCGGGCGGGGAGCCCCCCGAGCGGCGAGGAGGGTGCCCCCTGTTACCGCGCTGCTGCCTGCCCCCGTGGCTGCGGGGAGAACCCCTCCTGCTGCCGGAGCGCTCATGAGAGCGGGAGCGCTCGTCGCGGGGTCCTCGTTCAGCCGAGCCACCAGGGAAAACCGTCTGCAGGCGGCGGAGGACCTCGGGGTTCATGCCCGCCACGCCGCGCTCAAGGTCCATCGAAGAGTCCGCGAGGGCGCTCAGAGAGGCGAGCGCGCCCTCTTGCAGAAGGGCGTCGTCGGAGTCGAACGCCTCGTCCTCGTCGCACGCGGGCTCCGCTCTCGAACGGCAGCGAACGCTCGCGGGCGGTGACCCGTCGGGCCCCCTGCTGGGCTGCCGCCCACCCAAGCTCCCAGCAGCTCCATTGCCATCCTATTTTGGGGGGCCGCCCCCAGGTTTGGCAGGATCATCGAGGCGCGGTGGGGACCTCGGGGCTTCTGGCGTGGGGGCCTCGGTGACACTCCCGCGGGCGGCTTCTCGAACGCCATCCTCGGGCGAGATCGGGCCGTCGACGGGAGGCGACTAGCAGCCCCCCGAGGGAGAGGTGCGGTCGGTCCCGTACGGGTTTGGAGACCGCGCACGGCTGCGGGCAGGGCTGCGGCTCCGCGGTGGGGAGCCCACTCCCGCGGCGGAGCTGGGGCGTGCCGCGCCTGCCCAGCGGCGCGCATTGGCAGTGCGACGCGCCCTGCGGCCAGGCGCCGTGGCGCCCCCCCCCCTCAGGGGCGGGGAGCGCCGCCATCGAAGCCCGCCGCTGCCTGGCGGCGCGCCTGGTGCGCGCGGCGCCCGTGCGCGAGGCGGAGTGCGGCGCGTGACCACCGCGGTTGGGCTGGTCCTCGCCCGCCTCATCCCGCGGGCCCGGGCGGGCGCGGACTGCGCGCCGCTCACGGAGGCTGAAGCGGGACGCAGGGTCGTCGGCGGGCCGCGCCAGGGCGCGCGGATCCTCGGCCTCCACCTCGGCCAAGGAGCGGCCAGTAGACGACGCGGGTGCGTCCCTACCGCGAGCGGCGCGCTCCTCGTTGGCGAGGCCCGTCTTGACCTCAGCGTTGTGCAGGACGGCACGCGTGTTCTGCGGGAGGGGCCCCTCGGCGGGCGCCCTGGCCAACGGCCTCGGCCCAAGCGGAAGCCTGGACGGCTGGCTCGCCTGCGGAGGCGCGTGCACGGCGGACGCCGACTGATGCGCCGCCGCCTTCAGCAGCAGGGACTTCGCGTCGCACAAGTCCTTCCACCGCTGGACGCGGGCGACCGCTTCGGCAGCTGTCAACCACGCGGGTGCCTTGTCGGGACGGCACGGGACCGAGAGGCGCCGGAACGAGCCCTCGATCGCGTCCCTTGATGGCGGAGGGCGGCTCTCGCCGCGCGACCCGAGGAGTATGCTGCTCCCACCGCGGCGGGCCCCCCGGGGGCATGGAAGGCGGGGACTGGTGTCGCGCCTTCGCGGCCGTCGGAGAAGTCGCGCCCCAACTGTGCGAGGCGTTGGCCACCCCCCCACCCGCAGGACGGGCCAGGCTGGGGGGCCGACCGCGTATTGGGACGCGCGTCGGGGGCCGACGAGAGCGCGGGGGGAGCAACAAGGCGGGCTGCCCCCTCCGCGCAGCTGCCGGGACCCTCGTCGCGCGGCTGGAACAGCGCGTTCCGCGGCCCCACACGGGGGCCGAGCGCCTCAGCGGGCGCCCCGTCAGCGCTGCAGGCGCCAGGGGCTCCGGCAGTTGGCCCCTCGGCGTCGTCTGCAGCGGCGGTCAGCCCCACGCCCGCCGCGAGGGGGGAACAGGCCGCCCCATTGTGGCCCACGGGGCTGTCGAGGAGCCCTCGAGACAGCAGCAACGCGACAAGGCGTCCCCACCGACATGTGGGATAAGGTGCACGGGAGTCCGCGTATGCGACACAATCAAACCTGGTGAAGTCTCCCGCTTCGGCTTCAACCAGCCAGGACGGTGGAGGTATAGAAGGGGGCCTGACGGGGCGATTCCTGGTAGGATCGTCTGCTCGATGCACATCCGTTGGCACGTATAACCCTCCCATATAAAGACCTCCCCCGATCACATGAGGCAAAGTGGTGGAAAGAACGTGGGACAACCCAGGGGAGCTGCTACGCCCGTGAGCGGACGCCCCCAGGGCCACCTTCGAGTCCAGAAGAACTGGAATACGGGAGTCTGGGATCCGAATACAGCAGTACTTGCAAAGACTCTTATAAACGGTGGTCTCGAGGATGTTGATGTGACGCGGCATGCGGAACTCCCATTTATACGCCAAGCGAAAGCGAATCGCCTCCGAGAGCTCGGTACCCAGCGCGGCGCGACGGGAGGCTCAAGAGAAGGCAGCCCCAGGTCGCGGTGCAGCTGGGTAAGCTCAGGGCCCAAGGATTCGCCGCGGCTCAGAACGGCGAGGAGGCTCCGATTGTGCAGAATCGCGTGCCACCCCCCGTGCTCAGATCGCCGCCACAGCTCGGCAGACAACTGGGAGCTGATCGGAGCGCGGACCACCCCCCCCCAGCCGAGGGATGCGTCCGTACCGAACACTTCGGAGCAGGGGCGCGCCCGAAGGTCGGTTATAGCGGTGAAGGCCAGAAATGTACAAGCCAAAAGTTCGTCACGCACCGAGGGAGGAAGATCGTACTCGATCCCGTCCTCAGTTGCCAGACGTGACAGAAAGTTGTAGACATGCGTAAATATGGCCAACAGTGGGCGGCGGTAGAGGAAAACTTGCACCCAACAACCGACAAGAGATGACAAGAGGGACCGTGTAGTGATGCCGAGATAAATCTGTATCAAGGTCAGCCTGCACAGGGCAACGGTCCGCACCAGGGGGGCGCAGACGATACCGATACGTCCCTCTACTTCGGCCCCCACCACAACTTTGTGCGTCTCCCCGCGGGCGCGTTTGCCTGGGTGCTGCACCAGGCCCACGCGCGGGTACCCTTGGTCGCAGGCGGCGAAGACCTCGCGATCCCGACGATGAGGGTCGTCAGGGCGAGGCGCCGTCCCACGCCAGGAGAGCTTTTGGAAGCCAGTATGGTCGTCAATGTTCAGCATCTCCACGAAAGGGCCCCGGGGGAAGGGCAACCGATGCACGACTTGTTCGTGAGGTCGTAAGGCGCCGAAGCTGCGCAGAACACCCTCATGGGCTGAGTTGGCAATTTCAACCGCCATGTTGTCGCCCATCGCAAGAGCGTTCAAGCATGGGGCGACGTCCACGCCCTCGAGCTCGGGCCGCCAGGCGCGAAATGCCTTGAAGCGGGCCGAAGGCAGGCGAACTCGCAGAGCGTTTCGCCGAGCGCGGGCGGGGGGGACGCGGAACGTGTAGTAGAACTCCCGCAAGTCGTCGCAGGAGACCGCCAACCACTCGCCAGGCTCCAGGCCCAGGCGGCACAGCAGGAAGCCCTGGCCGAGCCGCTGCGTGCTGGACGAGATGGAGGCGCAGCGGCTGTTGACCACTGTAGGGTTAAGGATCAGACGATCGAAGTCGCTGTCCTTTGGAACCCTGAAAGCTCCACAAGCTTCATCCCAGGCGAGGTCCGAAGCGGGAGTCAGGTAGAGAGCGCCGCAGGCGTCCCACTTCTGGAGCAGGGCCCACAGCTCAGCGCGGTCCATATGGACACGTGCACCCTTCTGGCCTGAAGGCCACTCTGCCGACGGCAGCCGCATCACCTCGGGGTCGAGGAACGCCTCGCGCACACGCGCGTCGGAGAGGAAGGGAGTGGGATCGAACTCGGGCGAGTAATCCCACTTGATGCGGGAGGCCCGGACCTCGAGGTCGAAGGGCTCGGCTTGGGTGGGGTCCCAGGCCGCCGCAGAAGCCAACGAACCAGGCACGGGCGGAGCGCTGGTCGGGCAGTGCCGCATGGGGGCAGGCACGGAAGAGGAGGAGGTGAAGGAAGCCTCAAGAGCTACGACATGGGTGGCCAGGCCATGGAGCGAGACTTCGGTGGAGTCGAACTTGGCGAAAGCCCGACCAAGGTCGCTCTTGCCACCGCGGGCAAGGCGAACTGCGATCCGACACAACCGCTCAATGCGGGAGCGAACGCCCTCCTGGCAGGGCGAGGCCGTGGCGCGGACTCGGGCTTCGGCGGGAGCGAAGCTAGGGTGACCCAGCGTGAGCCAGTTCAACGCAATAACGGAATACTGCGCAAGAGTCCGTGCCGCGCGCCTGAGCCGCCAACGCTCCCTGCGCCTCGCTGACAGACCATCAGGCGGGGGACCAAGGTGGGGCAGGCGGACACGGCCAAGGATCGCGGGGAGGCGGCCCCAAAAAGTACGGGTCGTCCCGATCCAACGCACGCAAAGATGAGCGGGAGAATGAGCCCAGTGAACAACGAGCACCCATCCCGACCTGAGACAGCGCAGCTGCCCAGTGGGTGATATCGATGTTTGCGCCAGGAAATAGACGCAGCAAGGAAGACACGTCAGCGACAAAGGGCGCGACTTTAGCAAGGGCAGCGGGGGTGCACGCGACAGGACGCGCGCCAGCAAGGACACCGCTCTCAGGGGCTGCACACCCCGTGCGGGGGGAGCTCGACTGAGGGCAGTGGTGGCCAAAATGGCCGGGTGGATACGAGGGGCGGCTCGGAGCGAAGCGAGAGGCGCGATGGCGGAACGAACTCCTCCCTGCGGGGCCGCACCAGCATCGCTGGAGGAGCGCATTCCTACCCTCACGGCCTCGCTGCGCCCAAGCGCGCCTAGCAGCCGCAGCAGCGTCAGCACGGACTGACTGCGGCGCTGAACCTCGGCCACTGGAGGCAACTCCCTCGCAGGTGACGGGCAGCAGCGGCCCCGTCACTGCTTCTGGGGTGGCACCTTCGGTACCTTGGGAGGCACCTTTGGAGTCCTGGGCTGCTTGGGTACGCGAGGCGGCTGCTGGGGAAGCGCGGCGGCGCGCTCGGCGTCGAGGCGCGTCCGAAAAACCTGCAGCTCCTTCATGTACTCGCCCTGCGCGGACAGCCAGCGGAAGTCCACGAGGGGTGAAAACGGGGACTGCGCCTCGCGCTCCGTGTGCTGACTGGTGACGCGACATGGAGTGGGCTCCACCCCCGTGAGGGACCATGCGGCCTCTAGGCAGCCGCGGTCCCCCGCCTGCTGATCGATGAACATGCACTGGCAGGTCAGCAGCGTCTGAACCCCGAGCGGGTCTCGCACGGCGGGACCGTGCTGCGCCAAGGTAGCATGCCAAGCGCGCCGCCGTGCGATCCCCCGCATCTGAGTGGACGAAGAGTTGAGGTCGCCCGAAGATGCGGACGGGGCCTGAGCGTAGTCGCTCAGAAACCCCAGTAGCGGATGAGCTGCTGGGCGGGAGCCCCGCCCCTGCTGCAGGGCTAGGGCTGGAGACTGATGCAAGCACATCAGCGCCATGCTGAGGTCCGACTGGGGAGCCGCAGGAGGCGGGTCCACGGCGTCCGCGCCGCCCGCCTCGGCGAAGCCGCCGACCGAGGCAAGGTCGTGTTGCCCAGGCGGAGGCGCGGGGCCCAGCGGCGAAAGGCTTTGCTGATGGCCTTGGGGTGGCCAGGGGCAATGCAGCCATCCTGTCGGCCACGTCAGCCAGGTCCGAAGGAACCCCGAGCGACCGCGGCAGGTCGTGAGCGCTCGAATGACCCGCTGAGTCTGACAGGGGCGCGGGAAGGTCGCCGCGAACCCTGGGCGCCCGCAGCACGTCGCGTGGACTCGAGCAGATAGCACCGCTCGTAGGAGACACGAAGGCGGCCGGCGACGCGTCGAGTCGGCGCAGAGAAGAAGGGCACCGAACGTGGGCTGACGACGTCCCGTTGCCAACGCGGGACGCGCCCGCGCCACATGGAGTAGGATTTCGTGCACCTGACACGTCGACCCCGCTCGCGGGACAGGTCGGCGGCCAGAGCCCGCCCGGGTCGCCCGTGCAGCCGAACTCAGAAGTAGACTCTGCCAGCACCGACGCTGTGTCGGGCGGGGGCGTGGGGGGGTCCCCATGCACCCCGAGCGACCGCGGCAAGTCGCAAGTGCCCGAGCCCGCAGCACCGCGCGAAGGCACAGCGGCGGCGGGTGGAGGAGTAGCCTGGCAAGCAGCCGCAACGAGAACCCCCCGTGAAACAGCGGCATCGGCGGCTGACGCCATCGCATATGTCCTCATGTGGGGCGGCAGGGCTGACAAGGATGAGGCTGGATCCCCGAATAGCCCGAGCGAGTGCAACAAATCGCGGGCGCCCGCACGCGGGGATGGACCACTGGCGGCGGGCGCGCCGACACCACCCACGAGGCTGGTAGGCGGTGGGAGCCCTCCGAAATCACCATACCAACCCAAGTCACGGGCAGCGCACGCCCAAAGTGAGGCGGGATCAACAGCGTTACGGTGGAGCGACGGGAGCGCCTCTGGGTCGGCGAGACCTGGCGGCGGCCCCGCCCGCCCGGCTTGGAAGGGCGATCCACCACCGACGAGAAACGACTCCGCGGGCGTGCACGGACTGATCGCAGGCGGCGCCCGAGCGCCGGCCTCCATGCCGGAGAAACGCGGAAGCGATTCCACACGCCACACATCCGGCTCCAACGGCGCGACCAAACCGGGTGGCGGACGAGGAGGCAACCCCGTCGGAACCCGTGGCGACGGCGGCCTTCGCTCGGCAGCCGATGGAGGGCCAAGGCCCGGAGGGGGGCCGATACCCAATTCGGCGAGGCCTGGGGGCGGCAGGGGACGCCTGCCCTGCAGCGTCGGCGGCGGGAGGGTGCAGATAAGGGGCACACCGCGCTGAACGTCAAAGGCGCTCGCCAACAAAGCGGGTGGCTCAGCTGATGACGCGTCCCACCAGGACGAGGACAGGCCCGCCGCGTCGGTGCCTGGAACCCGGAAGGCCGCGCGAAGCGGCCACTCGGTGCCCGCTGAGCAAGCGGGGCCCCGGTCGAGCCATGGCGTTGTGAGGGGGGGAGGGGAGTGAGTGAGGAGGTGGAGGTTAGCAGGACTCTCCTCCTCCCATTCCCCCGTCCCCAAGGCGGTTCCCTTCGCGCGCTCTGCCTCCTCGCCCGCGGTTCGACGGGCGTGAGGCTGGCTCAGAGTTGCAGTGGGCTGCGGGCGGTGCGTACTGCGCGGCGGTGGCTGGTGGGGCGCGAGCAGTAGACCGTTCCTCCCTCTGGCGGCTTGTTCTTCGCTGCGGAGACCCAGGTCTTCAGCCTCCTCGTACCCCTCCTCGTCCTCGTCGTTTCCCCCCGCCTCGATGGAAGAAGAAGAGGGAGGCGAGGGGAGGAAAGGCGGGAGCTTTTGGGTTCGCGTCGCTGAGGCAGCGCTCCGCTGAGCAGTCTCGTTGCGAGAGCGCCTGCCGGCGAGCGGTCGCGCGGCAGCAGCTGTGGCAAAGGAGCGTAGGTCGGGCCAGATGGGACCTCCGCCGACAAGCGGATGCGCCATCCAGGCGGCCAGAAGGGAGAGGAAGAGCAGAGCGCGCGCGAGCGAGCGCGAGCGAGCGAAGCTCGCGCGGAACGGCTCAGGAGGACCGTCCGAGGGGCTCGGCCCCGCGAGGCGGTGAGGGCCGCCTCGAGCTGAGCGCGGCGCGCTGAGCGGGCGCCGACGAAGGCACCGACCCCGGGACGCAGGGCCCGAGCCCTGTCGAGCGCCTGGGCTCCTGGCCCGCAAGCAAGCGCTCGGGCCGCGCGGCGGTCCTGCTCGAGCGGAGCAGGCGCCGCGCCGCGCGGCCAGGCGAAGGGCCAGAGCCTCCGCCACAGGCGCGGGCCCAGCAGCCCGGAGCAGCAGCCTGCGCAGGCGCTGCACGCGGCCGTCACCCAGAGGAGGGCAGCGACCGTCGAGAGCAGCCGGGGAGAGGCCCCGCTGCTCAACTCCACCGCCTGCCCGAGGCAGACGGTGGGACAGGCAGAGCCCGCCGAGGGGGGGGGGCAAACGGCCCCCTCACCCCCAGGCGGGTCTGCCTGTTGGGTGGACCAGGCGGTAGCGGAGGCCCCTGGTCCTGAAGCACAGAAACGGGGGCAGCGACGAGCCGCTCGCAGAGCGCGGCCCGCACCCCCCGAAAAAGAATGTCCCCCGCGCCCTGGAGAGCCACCTACGCGATCGCCTGCATAAGGCGCCCGCGCGCGCGGCCGAGGGGGGCGCTTTGGGGCTGAGAAGCTGCAGAGACAGCAAGAGCGCGGGTCGCAAGGAGAATAGAGAGGAGCATTGGGGGCTCGGGGGGAGGGCGTGGAGGAGGGCGATGATGAGAAGGTGGAGAGAGGGGCCTGAGGTGGAGGACGGAGAGGGGGAGTGGGAGTGGGAGGAACGAGCGTCGGAGGAGGAGACGAAGGAGGAAGACAAGAAGGATATAAGGAAGAGGAGGAGAAGGCAGAGACGGCGCAGAATGAGGAGATCAACGACAACGCGACAATGCCGACGCGACGACGACGACCCCCTTTCCGCGGCCTCAGGCCCGCTATAACGCCGCCAAGCCGACGAACGAGCTCTACTTCCGCCTCCTGAAGGCGTCGAGGGGCTGGGGTTGCTGCGAAGCCGACCAAAGGGGCGGGCATGGGGGAACCGCAGAAATAAGAGGGCCACGACGATGCGAAGGCAAGGAAGGTCAGTGGAAGGGAAGAGGACGAAAGAGGAGGAGGGTTGAGAGGAATGCAGGAGGGGATGGGGGGGGGGGGAAGGGGAAGAGCGCTGCGCAGAGGAGGGGGGGCGATGAGGGAGAAGCTGGGGAGAAGGGCCCGGTTCCGCCCGCCTGCCCGCCGCCCCGCCGCCCCTCCGCGCGCCGCAGGTCAGCGCGCAGGCCGACGACGGCAACCGCCTCGCGTGAGGGGGGGGGGGGCAGGGCGCTGCCGTCGCTTCTCCTTCTTGTGTTTCGGCTTCTCTGCGTTCGCGCGCGTCCTTCGCCCCGCCCCGCGCCCGCCCTTCGCCCCTTCGCGGGGCGCCGCCCTGCTTGTCTTTGCCCCCGGCATTTCGCCCCGCCAGCCGAGGGTTGAAATGCGGCGAGTGAAGAGAGAGCCGAAGGGGCCTTCGACCCGCTCGCCAACTCTGGGGGATTGGCCCGTGGGATGCGGGGGGGGCGCCGAGCGGCGAGGGCGAAATACGTGATGAGTAAATGAGTCAATGGTGAACGGGGCCAGGGAGTGGGGATGAGAGACGCAGGGGGGGTGCGTCTACGCGGCCCCATGGTCGAAGGAGGTCCTGGACGACCACGGCGACCAAGAGTTGGTCTTCAGGGCCGAAGACGATTGGGACGACGTCGAGATCAAGAAGGAGCAGAAAGAGAAGTGGGGGGGGGGCAGCGATGAGAGAGGTAAGACAACGGGGAACGCTGGGATGCGAGGGGAGGGGGCGGCAGCTATGAGGGAGAAATGGGCGCCAAGCTAGAACAGCAAGTGTGAGTATGACATGCACGTTTCTCTCCCTCGCCTCATTCCTGACATCTTCTGCGCCTACTCTTTCGCAGCCATTCCGACGCCGTTCCGTTCCCCCATGACTGCCGCCGCCATCCTCGCCCCCCCTTTCCATTGCCGTTCACCCCGCATCTCGCCCGACTCCGCCCCCCCAATCGTGTCGCTTGTAGCTTGACTTCCTGGCTTCCTGGCCCCTGCCTCCGCGCCGCGGGTCGGAGGCAGACCGCCGGCTGGATCCACCAGTGACTGCTGCGGGCGAGGCGGGGGCGGAATGTTGAGAGAGGGTTAACGTGGAGGAGGGGCGGGGAAGGGAGAAGACGAGAGGGTGGTTGAAGGGGTGCAGTGATGATGAGGACGATGAGGGTAAGGCTTTAGATGCAGGGTGGGGCGTGGGGTTTTGGGTCATCAGGCTTTGGGGGAGAAGGCGAACGGGCGTGCTAGCAGCGGCCGCGGCGTTCCGCGGCGCTGCCTCCAGACGCAGGCGGACGCGCGAGACATCGCGCCGCCCTGCGGCGCGCAGCGGGGCGGCCCGGGGCCCCGTCGCGCGCCGCTCGCGAGGAGATGCCCGCGCGGAGCGTGGGATGGCAGGCGCGCGAAAGGGGCGGGGGGGGGTAGTCGGGGGAGGGGGGGGGGGGGCGGGGGGGGGGGGGGGAGGCTAGAGAGGGCGCGTTTGAATATTGTCTCGGAAGCCAGGGGGGGGGGGGGCGAGGAGGCCATGGGGGAGAACGGGCGGGGGGAATAGGAAGCAGGGGCGGATGGGGGCACGGGGAGAAAAAGAGGGCCAGGTAGGAGTGGGCAGGAAATGAAGCAAATGAGGGCGAGGTGGGATAGCACGAGCCAGGAGAGGAGTTTCCTTTTCTTCGCCCTCCGCCCCTGCCCTGTTTCCCCCACCCCATGTCCTTTCTTATGCCCATGCTCCCTTGCCCTCCTCGCCTTCTCCTGCTGTGTTCTAAGCGTCGTCGTCGGCATCGTTGGAGGCGCCCTGCCCAGCGCGGGTGCTGACGCGAGCGCAGTGCTTGCCAATCCTGCACAACTGCATTGTTGAGAGTTCCCGCCCTTAACATGCATTCGTTCGTATCCCAATCTGCCTCATATACTATATGTTACTGCCAAGTGTGCCCTTTCTTTCAAACGATGAGGAAGGGGGGAACGGTGGGGGAAACATGGGGGCAGGAAGAGGAGCGTCCGACCGTCTTGAATGACTGGGCCTTCCTGGGATCTGCATTCCAACCCTCCCCCCGTAGACCCCTTCAATTCCTACCCCCCCAGGCGCCCCTTTGTTGCCCCCTTGTCACCCCCCTTCAAATCTACGGAGCTATCGGGGCAAATCCCCACTGGTTACAACATGCTCAGTTAAGACCCCCCCCTGGCGAGAGGGGGGGGGCCTTAACCGTTGCGCAATCGATTGTGAAACGGTTAAGCCCCCCCCTCTCGCCGGGGGGGGGCCTCAACCGTTGCGCAATCGATTGTGACGCGGTTAAGCCCCCCCCCTGGCGAGAGGGGGGGGGGGTCTTAACCGTTGCGCAATCGATCGCGAAACGGTTAAGGGGCGGCGGCGGCGGCGGCGGCGGCGGCGGCGGGTTGGAGCTCCCAGGGAGCTCTAACATAGCAAGTTCGAGTATGTTAGAGCTCCCAGTGAGCTCTAACATGGTATGTTAGAGCTCCGTGGGAGCTCTAACATGGCATGTTAGAGCTCCCTGGGAGCTGAAACATGTAATGTAAGAGCTCCCAGGGAACTCCCTGGCACCTCTAACCTAGCATGTTAGACCTCCCAGGGAGTTCTAACATGGCATGATAGAGCTCACGGGAGCTCTAACATGTTATGTTGGCACTCCCAGGGAGCTCTAACATGGCACGTTATATAATGTTAGAGCTCCCTGGGCGCTCTAACATCGCATGTTCGAGCTCCAATGGAGCTCTGACGTAGCAAGTTAGATTATGTTAGAGCTCCCTGGGAGCTGTAACATCGTATGTTAGAGCTCCGTGGGAGCTCTAACATCGCATGTTAGAACTCCGTGGGACCTCTAACATGTCATGTTATAGCTCCCTGGGATCTGAAACATGTCATGTAAGAGCTCCCAGGGAACTCCCTGGCACCTCTAACCTCGCATATTAGACCTCACAGGGAGCTCGAACATGGCATGCTAGAGCTCCAGGAAGTTCTAACATGTTATGTTGGCACTCCCAGGGAGCTCTAACATGACATGTTAGAGCTCCAACGGAGCTCTAACATAGCATGTTAGGGTATGTTAGATCTCCCGGGGAGCTCTAACATCGTATGTTAGAGCTCCATTAGAGCTCCAATGGAGCTCTAACGTAGCATGTTAGATTATGCTAGGGCTTCCTGGGAGCTCTAACATCGTATGTTGGAGCTCCGTGCGAGCTCTAACACGGCGGCGGCGGCGGCGGGTAGGTTAGAGCGACCAGGGAGCTCGAACATAGCATGTTCGAGCTCCCAGGGAGCTCTAACATGCTATGTTAGAGCTCCCATATTAGAGCTCCCATGGGAGCTCTAACATACCGAGCTCTAACGGAGCTCTAACATAGCATGTTCGAATATGTCAGAGCTCCCTGGGAGCTCTAGCATGGTATGTTAGAGCTCCGTGGGAGCTCTAACATGCTCCAACATGCTATGTTAGAGCTCCCAGGGAGCTCTAACATGGCTTGTCAGAGCTCCAACGGAGCTCTAACATAGCATGTTAGAATATGTTAGAGCTCACTGGGAACTCTAACATGGTTTGTTAGAGCTCCGTGGGAGCTCGAACATGGCATGTTCGAGCTCTCGGCCTCCTCGTCGGAAGCGGCCCCCATCGACTGGCTGCGATCAGGGCTGGTTTAGGTTGGTGTTTTTGATGTGTTTTGATGTGATGATGGTCTTTCCTGTTGTTTGATGTTTTTTGATTGTGCTTCTGACGATGTCCTGTTTCTCTGATTGTGATGATGACGAGCCTTGATAATGATAATTTCGAATGGCGACTATCCGATCGTATATATACAATCGACATCATCTCCATCACCATCATCACCATCATCCATCACCATCATCACCACCATCATCACCATCATCACCATCATCATCACGACGACGACGACGACGATGGCGGGGGGACGGCATGCGGACGTGCCCAATTGGACGACGACGACGAAGACGACGGAGGGGGGGGGCGGCTCGATGGGAGCTCTAACATGCTATGTTAGAGGTCCCATCGAGTATGGGAGGCAATTCTAACATGCTGTTAACATAGCAAGTTAGAGTATGTTGGAGCTCCTTGGGAGGTCTAACATCGCATGTTCGAACTCAGTGGGACCTCTAACATGTCATGTTCTATATAGCTCCCTGGGAGCTGAACCATGTGATGTAAGAGCTCCCAGGGAACTCCCTGGCGCCTCTAACCTTGCATGTTAGACCTCCCAGGGAGCTCTAACATTGCATGTTAGAGCTCCGACGGAGCTCTAACATAGCACGTTAGATTATATTAGAGCTCCCTGGGAGCTCTAACATCGCATGTTAGAGCTCCAGTGGAGCTCTAACATAGCATGTTAGATTATGGTAGAGCCCCAATGGAGCTCTAACATAGCATGTTAGAGCTCCGTGGGAGCTCTAACATGATATGTTAGAACTCCGTGGGCGCACGAAGTCAGCGCCTGAAATAAATATAGCAACACCTGCTCCCAAAACGAAGTAGTCGGGGATCGAGCTCGAGGTGGGGCTCCGACAGGTGGGCGCTGTGGGGGCCATAAGGAGCATACCCAATTTGCGAACAAATCCAGAGCCCACCAAAACTTCAGGAGCCATATTCCAGCCCCCTGCGCCGCGTCAGCGCGGCGAAAGAGCCAGCGCGCGAGCCAGGCTGCACGCCTCCGACATTGGCTACCAGACGCCCATGCGAGGTCACTTGTCCTGCTGCTGAGCTCACTGGTGCTGCTGTTTGTCCTTCTGCTTGAGCTCCTCCACTTTCTGATCGAGCTCCTCGGCTTTCTTCTGCAGGTTGCCCTGTGCCCGCATGAGAGCCGCGAGCATCTGTCCCTGTGCCCGCAGGAGAGCCAGAATCTCATCCATCTTCTCGTCCTTGTTCTGTGCGTTGGTCAAGAAATTGAGCATCGCGGTGATAACGGTGGTTAGCCCGCCCTGCTGCTGCTGCTGCTGCTGCGGAAGCTTCTGCTGCCACTGCTGTGCCCCTGCTGTATCAGCTCCTGCTGTTGCAGCTCCTGATGACGCAGCTCTTGAGCTGTTCCAGCTTTTCCAGTTGTTCTTCTCTCCTGCAGCTGTTCCAGCTTCTTGCTGGTGGCCTTCACTTTGCCATTGCTCTCCTCTGCCCTCTCTGGCCTTGACCTTGGCCTTCTTCGTCGACCTCCAGTCCTCCGCTTCATCGTCCTCCCGCTTCTGGACGTAGCTCGAGTGGAGCTCCACAGTGCTCATGATGGTAGAGCACCATGCGGTTTTGTCCTCATCAGAACCCTGTGGACAAGCATCATGGAACCATATGCTTATTCTTTACATTATTGATGTGGTCCTGCGAAATCTGGTGCGCCGGGGCTGCCCATTTGTCGCGCGGTGAACAAAACCACCAGGGCTCATTAGGTTCTCCACTCGTCTTGGAAACGTACTCCTTAACTTGTAGCCATGGAGCATCAATGCATCCAGTGTCAGGGTCCATGATGACGGTTTCTGCACATGGGCCAGGAGGTCCCCCTGCGCTGCCCCCCATTTCTGCCATGGCAGCCTGCAGGCGCTGCAAGAAATGCCTTGGGCCGAGGTGCTTGCGCTACAGGAAAGCTGGGTGTGCTCTACTACTGCAGCGGCTGTCGCAGCGGCTGTCGCAGCGGCTGTTGCAGCGGCTGTTGCAGCGCACTGGCGATTCTGTCACTTCTGCATCGCAGCCTCAGTCGTCCCAGAGGTGAGGTCGAAACGGGAGATCGTCCTCACGCTCGCAAGTTTCTGGGTTGAGCTCTACTACTGCAGCGGCTGTTGCAGCGGCTGTTGCAGCGTACTTGCGATTCTGTCACTTCTGCATCGCAGCCTCAGTCGCCCCCACCACGTACCACGTCTGGGTAGTGGCCACTGCGCGCACAAGACAGCGGAGCTGGGCAGCTTCGCAAATGGCGCTCATAATGTCCTAAGCCCCTGCTGCGACGCGGCCTTGTTGTCAGCGCGGGGGAAGTGCGCGATCACATGCTTCTCAACCTCTCCGCATTGTTTGTCGGGGAAGGACGCGACCACTTGCATCTCATCGTAGCTGAGCTTGTGCCCGCGCATGAAGCTTCGGTCGTTTCCTCGCCACCCCCATCCTCCATTCCATCGCCAAGATGAAGGGTCGCTCGTCGTGCCGATGTAGACGGAGCGCCCAGAGGCGATGGCGCGATCGTGGAGGTGCCGCACGCGCTTCATCACTAGACCAACGTCGATGTCGATGAGGGGCTGGTGTACAAACATCGATTGCATGCCGCGGCAATCACTAAACACCTGTCGAGCGTCCTCCCGGGCGCCTTCCCACATCATCTTAAGCCGCGTCTCTCGGCTGCGCGAGCGCATGCGACGCCTGGCAGGCGCTGTCACTCGTTTGCCGTTGTCGTCGAAACAGGCGACCTTCGCGAACTGAAGTGCGCTGCCGCCATCGACCCCTGCAAAGGCCCTCGGGCTCCGAACTCCAGAGGCCTTGTCGCCGCCGTCGCCGCATCCTGCTCGGCCCTCGACAGCGTCGGTAGGCGGTCCCCCGCGTGAAAGGTCGAGCCCCAGGTGATCTGTGATGAACGAAAATGTGTCATTGTTCCCCTTGCCCATGCCACCACCATTGACGCCCTCGGCGCTGATGGTGTCATTGGCCATGACCTTGACCTTGACGTTCACCCCGCAATGCCCTCGAGCTGCTCCGCCGTCTCCGACGCTCCCTGGAGGAAGGGGCGATGCTGATGCTGGATGCACCTGTGCTGGAGAGGGCGATGCTGTTTGGATCTTGCAGGCCCTGATCTCTGGAGGCGATGCCGACGGCTCTTGCAAGCCCTTATCTCTGGAGGAAGCGATGCTGTCTGGATCTCGCGCTGCTCTGCGGGTGCCGCCAGCGGCGCCCGCGCCCGCTGCAAAACCTCCCTGGTTGGCTTGTTGCGGACTCGCAGCGGCGGCGGCACCGGCCCGAACGTCCACAGCAACTCTGGCTTCAACATAGAGCGTCATACCTTCAGTGGCCTCGTCATCCGAGCCGCCGAACATGTCTCGCAGAAGGCAGGCAGACACTGACTGCGAGTCCGCGCTGGGAGACCCCTGGGATGGGGTGCTGAATGAAGGATCCCCCATGGCTCTTGCCCCAGCCATGGGGAACTAGCTTGGGCCAATATGCCAAGATGATGTAAGGATGCGAATCCTGTCGCGGATCTGCTGGGGTGCTCGGGGCTCTGTGGGGTCCTGGGCGTGGTGCCCTAGGGCCCTAGGGCCCTCTCTGGCGGCCTCTTCCTCCTCGCTTGCTGCGCCCAGCTGGTGGCGACCAGGGAGGTACTGGGCACCAGAACGCCGAAGGCCAGAGGCTAGAACAATTCGAACCAGGCAGCTCAAGCATCCAAGCGCCTAGCGCCTAGCGGCCTGGAGAGTGAGACAATCTGCGCAAGGAATGCAGTTGATCTGAATATGGGCGTCTTTCTCCTCATCTCTGAGTTCAGGGATGCATGGGGGCGCCTGCGCTCGCTGTTCCAGCCATGCGCAGCACATGCGCAGAGTCCTATCGTGGGCCCATTCCCACTCGCGCCAGTAACAGATGCTCTCGCGGGCACCTTAGCTCAGAGCGTGATGCGCTGCACCCCCCTCCTCCCACCTGGACTCCTCCTCCTGCTCCTCCTCCTAGCCTCGTCCTCCTCGTCATCGTCATCCTGGTTCCCCCACGTGGGCCTGCGGGGGCGCCGCGGCCGCCCGCGGCAGCGCCGCCCGCCACCAGGGACCTGGGGGGTGGGGAGGCGCAGGAACTGTTGCAGCGGAGGCGCAGCAGACGGCGAGAGGAGACGAGTCGGAGAAGCTCGCCGTTTTGTTGTCACGCTTCTCTGCATAAACAGCTGCTCCTACGACGCCTGGCCCTATCGAACCTCGGGCGCGCGCCCGCACGCCTATCACTAGGAGCCTAGTGGACAGGCTTCTGCACGCCGAGAGACGGAGGGCGGCGCTCCTCTGGGGAGAGCTTGAAAGGGAGACTACAAATTACCTGCCTCCAGCACGACAACGGCGGCACGCCGAGCGGAGGCGCTGTTGCAGCGGAGCGCTGGCCACAAAGACTCTGCCGATTCCGTGCAACCGTCCCCGTCCCAGCCCCTTCCCATTCCCCTCGCCGCCGCCATCCCCCTGAGTAAGTCAACTGGCAACCTGAGGCCAGCGAGCTGGATGACAGGGTCCCTGAACGAGAGGCGCGCTCCTAAGATGAGACGCACGAGAGGACAATACCACACAATACATGTACTTCGTGTTGATATGTGTGCTAATCACATACAAACACACACACACACACCTCAGTCGTGCAGCCGGCTCAGCATCAAGGAAAACCGCAAGACAAACCCAGTCCGCACAGCGTCAAAGCGTATGCGGTGGGCCGCACAGGCGTTCCACTGTTACAGTATAAGGCAAACTTCAGGTCACCCGCGCCGAAAGGTATCTGACAGACAGCCACCGCCCGACGCGACTGGAAGCACTTCGCCGACCGGGTCAGGCGCTCGAGAACTTGCGGTGTTCAGTCATGCTAGCCGCCCACAACAACACTCGAAATGTGTGCGAGTGTGCCGCGTACTCGAATTGTGTGCGTATCTGTTGCATAGCGGAAGGCAGGGCTCATCCGAAAGGCGCATCTGTGCAGGTCGGCCAAAACTGGCGCTGACAGAAGCAATGCCTAAACCAGAACTGGCGTGTCGCAGTCGACTGTTGCAGTCTACCAGAAGCGCGCTCGGAGAGGCCCCGCAATTTACTGTGACAGTCTGTGCAAGCTGTCAGCTGCTCCCAGACGCGGGCTGGTCCAGCCGAGGCTCACAGAGTTGCTTTGCCTCGTCAGGGTGCGTGTAATACATGGGCGCGACTCTGTCGTGCAGCGTTTTTGGGTGCGGGCGACTGTAGTAGTTGCCATGGTACTGCACCTGCACGTCCATGAGGATCCCGAAGATGTGCTCCCTGAAACAATAGCCATTGATGTTCTGCCTGGTGCCGCCGATCCAGTACTTGTACTCGCGCCTGTGGAAGTCCCATTCTGCCTGGATCACAATGTGCGCGTAGTATTGGTGCTGCGGTTGCACCAGGCAGAAGACGATGTCTCCTTTCTGCGCGGTGGGCGCCTCCTTCACGACGCAGCCAGGGCCCGCTTCCGCTGTTACAGCTTCGATGGGGTGAAAGGTGCAGAAGTCGTGCGACTGCACCAGAGGCCGCAAGGAGTTTCCCGAGCTCGGGTACCACACGGGGAAGCCGGCTAGGAGGTACTCATGTATCATCTTGTTCCTCTCTCCCCGCAGCTTTAATTCCATAACTAAATTGTCGGGGTCCGACGCTGCACCCTCGACCAGCGCCCAGTCCTTGTGGAGCACGGGAATGGCCTCGTGCGGGGACGACAGAACAAAGGGTGGAGGGCGCTTCGGCTTGCTCTGCTCGACGACTGCGGCCTCCTCGGGGGGCAACTTGGCGATGGACTTGTAACCTTTGGACTGCTCCGCCGTCTGACCGACCTTTGCACGTAGTGGGAAGGCTGACGTGGCTCTTGCAGCTATGCGGGCATTCGTCGTCTGTTCCGCCTGCCGCTTAAGAAGTTTCCCGCGCTCGATAGGCTCCTCGCTGTGCTTCATGGTGGCAGAAACCGTCGTCGCCCGTGTGGCTGACCCACGTGGAGCCTGGGATAAGAGCTGGCGCCGCTCAGCCTCCATGTGTTCCTGCCGCGCTCGCTCTGGCTCGGGCTTGTAGTGGTCCGCCTCTTGTCGCAGCTGCTCTCTCGTCATCGGCGGCGGCGGCGGCGGCGCGACCCTGCCCGATAAATCGATTGGCCGTGGCGGGCGGGAGGGCATCCGTTTCGGAAGAGGCTGGCCCTCCGCGGGCGTGTCACTGACCCTCTTCGCTGGCGCGTGCTTGGCCCACGGAGTCTTTTGTCTCCAATCATCCTCCTCCTGCCGAAGCGGAGATGTGAGAGGAGCACCCATCCCGCGCCCATGGCCGCCGCGCCGTGACAGGAGCATCCCGCGCCGTGCTGCGGGTGCGCTCTCTGCCTCTGCGGGTGCGGTCACCAGCCTCTCGGGGGGAGTCGCTGTCGGAGATCACAATCGTGTGGTGCGGATCACCCGACTGCTCGGCCTGGGCCCGCGTTCTGTCGGCCTCCGACGGAAGCTCCGTCAGCCTGAGCCCGCTCCTCGCCGCCATCGGCGGGCCACTAGCGCCTGCGCCCTCACGAGCTGTTGCTGCCTCTCGCCGCCCGCTTGACGCTGTTGCAGCCAACTGGCGCTGGCGCGGCGACGCCTCTCTCTGGCGACTCTGGGCGTTTGACAGGTGCCGCTGCTGCCTCACCCACCGCTGCAGATCCCACTGGTACCGTACACAGTCTTCGATCCCAGTCGCCCCTGGCGGGTTCCGACGCTCCCAGTCTATCATCTCAGTGTTCCACCTGATCTCCTCATCGCTCAACTGCCTGCGTGCGGTCGCGTCCAGGCATCCGTAGGGTCTCTCCTGGCCCTCCCAGACCTCCTGGACGGTCGAAGATCATCATGCCGTCATTGTCCAACTGCTGCTGCTTATGTTGGACCCAGCGCAGGCGGCGCTCATGATCCAACGCCTCATCGTGTTCGCCCTCCTGACGCGCTAACTTTATATTCAACTCGCACCGCTCCCTCTGGCTCCGCAAGCCTTTGCGCTGGTTGTGCAAGTAACCCCAGGTGCCGACCTGAAGACTAGCCAAAACTGGAGGAGCTGTAGTGTACATTCGACGTCTAACTTGATATGTTACACCTCCCTGGGGATATCCGACATGCTATGTTAGAGCTCCCTGGGATATCTAACATGCTATGTAGGAGCTGCGTGGGAGCTCTAACATGGTATGTTAGAGCTCCCTGGGAGCTCTAACATCCTCTGGCATGCCATGTTAGATGGGAGCTCTAACATGGTATGCTCCAATGGAGCTCTAACACCCTCTAGACTGTGAGCTCCATCTCTAGCATGCCATGTTAGAGCTCCAGGTGAGCTCTAACATGGCATGTTAGAGCTCCAACGCAGCTCTAACATGGCATGCTAGAGCTCCCTGTGAGCTCTAACATCATCTAGAATGCCATGTTCGAGCTCCAGGTGAGCTCTAACATGGCACGTTAGAGCTCCAAGTAGCTCTAACATCCTCTAACCTGCCACGTTAGAGCCCAATGGGAGCTCTAACATGGCATGTTAGAGCTCCATGGGAGCTCTTATCAGACAGGGGGGGGGGGGGGGTACTACAGCTAGCCCAGATTTGGCTGGTCTGACCTGGCGCCTTTTGCCCTTGCCCTTGCGCGCGTCGTCGTTGCCCTTGCCCTTGGCGCCCTTGCCCTTGCCGCCATTGCCGACCATCTGCGCTGTTGCAGCTGGGGCGGGCTTGGAACAGCGCGCGCGCGGCGCGCGGGCAGAATAGGGAGTCGAGCCGACAGCTACGGAGACGAGGGAGACAGAGAGAGGGAGAGAGAGATCCCCAAACTTTTCGGATGAGATCACTGCAGAGGTTTCGACGGGGATGGGAAGGTTGAACTGTCTCAGCTGTGGCAAAAGAGGGGGGGTCATCGCTCTGGAGGTTTCGATGGGGATCGCTCGCATGCACGCGAACACGTAGGTGGACTGGGGGCTGGGCTGGACAAGTGCGGTGGAAGACGGCCTCGTCGCTACTCCTGCCTCGTCCTGCTCCCCCCTCCTCCTTCAGCCCCATCACCCCCCTCGTCCCCCTCCTCCTGAGGGCGGCCCTGGGCGCCCGATGCTTCCCACCCCCACCCTCCCACCCTCGCCGCCGACAACCGCCGCCACGGGCAACCGCAGCCCCCCCCCCCCCCCCATCGGCGACCTTCAGGTCCCCAGCGGCGGGCAGCGCCGCCCGCGGCAGCGGCGCCCACTGAGGGGCGCAGGGGAGGTAAGGTCGGACGACGTTGGGCGGCGCTCTTTTTCAACAAAACTGGCGCGATCGCAATCTATGGGGCGCGCTACTTACTCACGCTGTCACAACCTTGGTGCCCGGGCACAGTGCTTCAACCGTCGCGTCGAAACGCAGAACCCAGTTCCTCGGGCTGTTGTAGAGCTGTTTGGCGGCTCTGTCGACGCCCGCTTCTTCTCCCGAGCGGCACAGCACGCAAGTTCGCTGCGCCTGGCGGGGATTGGCCTGCCCCTTGAAGAACTTGCAGAGCTTCCTGGGGCTCTTGTAATAGATCACACACCCACTCGGCGTCTGGGCAAGCGCTCGCAAAACGTGGGGCAGTGTGAGCAGGTCTTCCGCGAGAGCCTCTGTTACAGCCACGTGGTAGCTCTTGCTCGAGTTCCGAAGCTTCTCCGTGTCCTGGATGCCTTTTGGAAAATCCTCCCATGCAAAGTCAGTCGGCGATGTGAAAAAAGCTCCCGTGAACGCTGCTACAATCTGGGCGGCGATGCAATAGTCGGTGTCAGCTGTTGGCGCCAAGACTACGTTCCCCTTCTTCCCCTGGGCCGTATGACGGGCAAGATAGTCCAGGAAGTCCACCGGGTCCTGGAACACCTTGAAACGCAAGCGCTGCGCCTTGTTGCGAGCGTCCACATCTACCATGCGAGCCAGCATGAGCCCAGCGGGGCGCGGGGGGGGCAGCAAGTAAGCGTCACGGCCCGCGGCTGGCCTGGCACTGCGCAGGACTTTCTTCTCTCGGGTGCTCCTGGCCTTGGCGGCGGCCTTCGCCCCTCCAAGATTGCGCTCTCGGATCTTGGCCCCCCGCTTGGCGACGGCGGCGACGACTTTTGCAGCGGGCCCGACTGGATCTGCGCCGCTCGCCTGGGCCGCCTCCTGAGCCAGCGCAGCGAGATCGGGGGCGCCCTCCGCGAGAAGGCGGGCGCGCTTGCTCGGGGAAGCGGCCGCCGTGGCGTCGACGGCAGCTGCTCGCCTGCGCCCGAAGTCTACCTCTGTCCGACGTGCTGCCCCAGGCTCCCGCGTGCTTCCCTTGTCGCGCCTCTCGGCCCTCCTCAGCGGCGCGATCTTCCCCTGCGCGACCTCATGTAGCTTGAGCACATGCCTGTGCCAACGACTGGCGGCAGAGCTCTCGTCGCTGTCGTCCAGCCACGCGCGCAGCAACCTGCTGGAGGGCGCCTGGTCCACGAGCGTGCACTCCTCGACGGACGCGTCGAGGGGCCGCGCCCTCTCGGGGTAATGCACCTCCGAGAAACGGCGGAATCGCCTCTCCACGTTGCCCGTGCTCGTTTTCCATACAAGGAGGAGCTCCACGAGGCGACGGCCGCTGGGGAGCTCGGGCCACTCCACCGCAGCGCGGCCCCAAGCCTGCCGCGCGGTGCCCCCGTCTCGATGATGCGCCTCGGCACGGGGCAACATTTGCCGCAGCTGGGAGATTGCCTTCTGCTCGGGGAGGTCTGCCGCCTGGCAGATGCGCTTCAAACAGGCCTCGGCTTCTGTTGCATGCTCTGTTGCAGACAGGGACAGGGGGGGAGGCAAGCGACAGGCTGTAAAGGCGTGCAACCAAGAATGCTCTGGCCGATATAGCTTCATGTTCTCCTTCACATTGGCCGCGATCCCCTGCGCTCGTCGAAGAGCCGCGCGGGCGGCTTCGCGGGCTCGGGGCCCCGTGCTCCAATCGCCGATGCCAACGGTCTGGACGCCAGTGCCGCACGCGAACCGCTTCGTGGCCTTCAGAAACTTGAGGGTGACGCCAGTAAACGAGTTGGGGATGGCCAGAATATCCCCCTGGACGAACAATGTATCCAGCCTGGAGAGGAAAGCGGCGGCCCTGGATTGAACGCTGGCAGCGTCGGGGTTGCTCTTGTCTCCGGTGGCGACCCAGGAGCGGTGCTCCGCGCTCAAGTCGGCCAGCAACCCCCCCAGGAGCAGGCGCGAACTGTTCTCGCCCCCGAGCCCTTGCAGAATCTGTCGGGCGAGAATGCGCCGATCTTTGTCCTTCCCCTGGGACTCCACTCCGAGCGCCTCGAAAATGACTTCCCAACGCCGACTTTCCCGTGCGAAGGGCCTCGCCCGACTGTTGAAGCGCTGGGGGGCCCAGCCGAAGTTTTTGGCGAACGCCGCGCCGTCTTCCACCAGCTGCTGCTCCCCGAGTGTGTTGCGGAACACGGCGGAGGTAGTCAGGAACTTGGCCAGACTTGGCGGCTTCTTACCCGTTGCCAGCAGCTCGCCCGTGGCCGTTATTTCGCTGTCTCCTTTCATCGAATTGGCCAGAACCTTCTGGGGCGAGTGAGACTCGTCCCACGCGTGAAACGCCAGCCCAGGGAACGTAGCTGTTGCAGCCAGGGGTGCACTTAGATCCGCCCCATCGCTGCGCCATGCCCGAGTCTCCTGTCGCACATGCTTGTGCAAGTCCCCGTCCAGCTCCCCGCCTGCCGTCTGGCACGCGCGACGGACGCACTCCTACAGCATGGGGGCCTTGCCGTCGCAGTCCATGCCCCGCGGGAACTCCCGCATCCCGATCGCCCGATCCACGATCCAGGGCCCTCTGGGGCCCAGCTGTTCCAGCCAGCCTGCCTTGAGACCGTAGCTTGGGAGGAAGTCCAAAGCCTTCGGGATCGACCGCAGCACGGTGCCAATTTCGACCTGGTACGTGCGGTCGAGGCCGTCCGCAGCCAAACGACAAACATCACCATGTTTGAGGATCCTCTGCGTGATGATCTTCTCGTGCTGAGCCATGGCGGTCACCAGCCTTCGGCGCTGCCGACTAGACTACCAAACTTGGCGGTCGCCCCCAACGAACGCATCCCGCCACACGTCGAAACTACTGAAGGAACTGGTTGTCTCCAACATTGCACGGGTGGCGACCACTGCGCGGCGACCAGGGCGCTGGTCGGCGTTGCGGACGACGGCGGGCGCAAGCGCCGCGGCTGCTGCAGCTGATGCAGCCGTTGTGGAGAACACAGACACGGGGAGACCCTGGTGCGCACCTTCCTCTCGAATCCGCTCTTTCCACGCCGCTTCTGCTGCCTGGTGCTCCTCGCGCTGTGCGTGGCGCACGAGGTTTTCCTTGCGTTCGAAACTCGCGGATCCCTGGCCTATTGTGGAATAGCAGCGATCGCCCTTGAACGCCGAGCAGAACAAGCAGACTGCAAATCTACCACCTACGCAGCCTATGCAAGTTTCACTCTTCAGTGTTACTGGATTCGTCGCAGACATCGAGGCGCCCCACTTCTCCTTGTTCTTCCAAAATTTGCAAGCGCCGCAGGTGGAGACGTGCTTTGGGTAGTCGTGGCTGGCGACGTGCTCCTCCAGGGTCATGGACAACGAAGGCGGGAACTTCTCGACTACTTTGCTCGGGGCGGCCTTCGCCTTCGCTCTTGCAGCCGCGGCTGCCTCGCTGCTGGAGCCGCTGTCCTCTTCGGAGCCGCTGTCGGAGCCGCTGTTGGAGCCGCTGTCCTCTTCGGAGCCCGCTGCGTCGGCAACTCCGTCGGCGCCGTCGGCGTCGGACCCTACGTCCGCATCGGCGTCCGAGCTGTTGCAGCTGCCACGGCTTGGCGAAGCTGCCCTCGACGAGGCCGCCGAGGCCGCGCGGCTCGACGGGGCCGCTCTCGACGAGGCCGCACGGCTCGAAGAAGAAGCAGGGCTCGGGGAAGCATGGCTCGGGGAAATCAAAAGAGAGGACGAGGCCGCAGGGCTCGGGGAAATCAAAGGAGAAGACGAGGCTGGAGGGCTCGGGCAAACCGCCCCAGCGGACGACGACATTATCTTGAACCAAGTCCTACGGACCACAATGGTGACGATGGTGATGGTGATGGCGATGCTGATGGTATGGATGGTGATGATGGTGATGATGATGATGACGATGATGATGATGATGATGATGGGGATGATGGGGATGGTGATGATGGTATGGTGAGGGCGGTTGTGATGGTGATGATGGTGATGGTGATGATGGTGATTCTGGATGTGATGAGCACCACCATCATCACCATCACCATCGCCACCACCATCAGCACTACGATTTGATAACCACCATCATTGCAATCGTCGTCGGCATCAAAACACAAAAACACTCAACCGACTCAACCTAAATCCGCCCTAAATCAAGCCAGTCCTCCCCCTCCTCTTCCTCTTGCTCCCCCATGCGTTCCGCGAAGTATTTTCCAAACCGACTCGGGGAACAACTGGCCCGATAGCTTGGCCAAGCTCTGGCCCAGCTGTCGGCCACAGATGCGCTTCCAAAGGGGCAGGGGGCGGCGGTAATTCGCCGTAGGCGTCTTCGATCCGCCGCCCCCTGTTGGCTTGCCACAAGGGTGCCCGGCGTGCCAGACCCTTTCGGTTTTGGTTGTGGTTCTTTTCCACAAGAACTCCCCCTGGGGCTTCTGCCCGTCCCGCCGGCCACCCGAAAGGTTGCCGAAAAGTTCCGAACACCCGGTTGCAAAGTTTCCTGCTCCAGATCGCACGAAGATGGCCTCCAAGACGGCCAAGATGGCCTCCAAGTTCGCCCAAGGTGGTCCAAGATGGCCTCCAAGACGGCCCAAGAGAGTCCAAGATGCCTCCAAGTTCGCACAAGGAACCTCTAAGACGGTCCAAGACGGCCCCAGGGGCCTCCAAGAGGCTTCCAAGACGGCCCAAGAGGCCTCCAAGAGGTCCTCCAGGAGGGCCCGAAGAGGCTAAAATCATTGATCTTCCTTAGGTTCGTAAAGGTTTTTCGTATTTGCTTCTTTTCGGCTTTCCGACGACCCAAGACGGCCCAAGAGGCCCCCAAGATGGCCTCAGGACTGCCCAAAAGGCACCCAAGACGGCCCCAAGAGGACATAAAGACGACCCAAGAGGCCTCCAAGACGTCTAAGATGGCCTCTAAGACGGCCCCGGAGCACCCCGAGAGGGCCCCAAGTCGGCCCAGAGAGGCCTCCCAAACGGCTTCCGACGGGCCAGGAGCCCACCAAGATGGCCGAAGTTGGCTCGAAGCTGGCCCAAGACGGCCCAAAAGAGGCCTCCAAAAGGGCCTCCGGGAAGGCCAGAAGAGGCCAAAAACATGGATAATCCTCAGGTTTTTGAAGGACTCTGGCATTTGCTTCTTTTCGGCCTCCCGACGGCCCGAGACGCCCCAAGAGCCCCCAAAGATCGCCCCCAGAGCGCCCAAGAGGCCTCCAAGATGGCTCCAGAACGGCCCAAGAGGCCCCCAAGACTGTCCCAAGAGGCTCCCAAGACGGCCCAGGAGGCCTTTAAGACGCCCAAGATGGCCTCCAAGACGTCCCTGGAGCACCCCAAGAGGGCCCCAAGTCGGCCCAGAGAGGCCCCCAATACGACTTCCGACGGCGTCAGACGGGCCAGGAGCCCACCAAGACGGACAAAGAGGCCCCCGAGAAGCCCCCAAAGGTCCAAGAGGCCCCCAGGAAGCTCCCAGGAGGCCCCGAGTGTCCCCAGAGGCTCCCAAGATGCTCCCTCCTCCTCCTCTTCCTCCTCCTCCTCCACCTCCTCCTCCGCCTCTTCTTGATCTTCCCCGCCATCCTCCCCCAAATGCTCCCCGAAGGGTTTCCACAACGGTTGGGGGAACACATCGCCCGATACCTTGGCAGAGCTTTTGCCACAACGCTCGGCCACATAGGCGATTCTAGAAGGCGGGGGGCGGCGGTGATTCGCCGTAGGCCTCTTCGATCCGCCGCCCCCTGTTGATTTATCACAGGGGTGCCTGGCGTGCTAGATCCTAAAAGGTTTTGGTTCTTTTAGAAAACTCATTAGGGCTTCGGCCCGTCCCGCCGCCCACCCGAAGAGACCCCAAACTGCACATGCCAATGCCTTTCACGCCCAAGATGGCCCCAAATGGACCCCAAGATGCCTCCAAGACGGGCAAAATGGCCCAAGATGGCTTCCAAATCATCCTGATATGGTCCAAGATGGCTTCCAAGACAGTCCCAAAGGGTCCAGGATGCCTCCAAGACGGCCCAAGAGCCCTCCAAGAGGTCCTCCACGAGGGCCCGCAGAGGCCAAAATCATTGACATTCCTTCGGTTTCAAACAGGTTTTGGCATTTGCTTCTTTTCGGCTATCCGACAGCCCAAGACGGCCCAAGATGTCCTTAAAATCGCCCCGAGAGCGCCTCCAAGATGGCCCCACGACGGCCCAAGAGACCACCGAGAGGGCCCCAACAAGACCCCAAGACGGCCCCACAGGCCCCCAATACGCCCAAGATGGCACCCAAGACGGACAAGATGGCCTCCAAGATGCCTCCGAAACGGCCAAGATGACCTCCAAGACGGCGAAGATGGCCCCAATATGCACCCTAAGACGGCCGCAAATGGCCTGAAGATAGCCTTAGACTGCCCAGAAGGCTCGCCAGAGGCCTCCAAGACGGCACAAAAACCCTCCAAGACGTCCTCCAGGAAATCCGACACCTCGGAAACCACCTGGTCCGATAGCTCTCGCCCGACTCCGTGTTCCCCGAAATCTTTCAAAACCCACTCGGGAAATGCGTGGCCCAATAGCTTAGCCAAGCTCAAACCAAACATTCGGCCACGCAAGCGCTTCCAAAAAGGCAGGGGGCGGCGGCGATTCGCCGTAAGCGTCTTCGATAACGCCAACGTTTCAATTTGCGCTGATGATTCTCATCATCCCCCGCATGATGTTCCCAGATGCGCCAAAGCAGCGCCGAGACGCATCGACGCGACTCTGATATACCCCATTTTGATAGGAGAGGGGGCCGGCGGCAGGGGGCGAAACCCTTACGGATAACCAGCCCAACATCAAGTGCCTGAAGAAGTTCCACTTTGCGTCCAGCCAGGTAGCCTTCGTATCGGTGCCGCCTCCCTCGGAAGGGCACTCCTTGACGGCGCTGTAGCCGCCGATCATCATGGCCAGGTCGTGAGTTCGGCCCTGCATGCTCCGACAATGGGAGATCACTTCCCACCACCAGCTGACACGGCCAAGAGCGTAGAACGAGAACAGGAAGCCCACTGCAACCTCGAGATGACCCGAGAGTGTCTTGATCTCATTCAGCGTGGAGCTCACGAGCTCGAAGGTCAGTCGGTCGCACACCATTGGGAGCAGGCGCAGGACGGTGTAGAACACCGACATAAAGCAGCCGAACTTGAGGCTTTGCCCGAGCACCTGCTGCAAGGCAGCAGTCCCGAACAACCTGCCAATGAGAAATGACAGGCGAGGCTTGTATGGAAAGTACTGCTGAAACGGCTCCTTATGCTTTCTCGCTCGCTCCCCCATGAGGCCCTTTGCGAAGTTCTCCAAAGTCCTCTTGTACTGCATCGTTGCTGGCTTCTGAACCTCACGCGTCGGAGCGAAATAAATAATAGCACATCCCCAAGCCAGCGTGTAGAACATGGGGGGGCCGAGAAGCCCGAACATGGCTTTCCACGACCAGTCCTCATCGCACCGGAGGTAAGGACAATCTCGGTGAGACCATACCCACTGATTGCAAGGTACCTCGTGGTCCTCTGGTCCCGAGGAAGTCCCTGTCATAGCAGTCTGCGTCGACTCGCACCAACCGCAGACATTGTTCATATGGTAAAGAGTGTTCTTCATGCAGAAGCACTGCTTGATATCACCGCACACCTGCTCCAGCTCGCCCTGCTTCGCGACGATGGCAGCGCTGGAGTGCTTTCCAGAAGCGGACACCACGGCATTGTCCTGCTGGTCGGCCTCGCTGTGTTTCGCTGCCTCCCTGGAGTCTGACGGCAATTTCTCAAAGGCAGTCTCTGGTGTCGCCACTGCCTTTGCTCTCTCCTGCAATCCAGAGAGAATGCTGTCGGCATCGAGCGTGTCCCTCATCGCCAAGGCGGGCGGCAACGCAACCATCACTGCTACCCACAACCCAAAATGAGCGCCGGCATGAAGTCCCATGGCGATGGAGCGCCCGGGCACGATTTCTTTTAGAGGCTGCCTGCTGGGCGGCACTTGAAGTCCACAAGCTCTTGAGCCAGAAGGTCTTGAGCCCCCAAAACGGCTACGGATGCTACTCGGGCACTTCTTCGATGAGCACCCCATATTTTTACGGTGAATATCTGGGGGGGCGTCTCCGCCAAACTGACCTGGCAACCCGCCCGATATCCACTGCCTTTCAATGCACGGTTTCCCCCGGGGCCGTATGCGACCCGAGGGGGAGGAGCTGCTGCTGCTGCTGCTATCTGCATCGATGTCCATATCAGCTAGCAAAGCTATCTGCTCGTAGACACCGCAGAGCCTGGATTTATAGTTTACCAGGGGGCCTTCGGGACTGAAAAGGGGACGCAAGGCCAGAGACCGCTGCCTTTGCGCGCGCAGCGCAGGCAGTGGTCCCGTGGCGCGGGGGTAGCTCTACGCTGAATTACGGGTTAATTCTCTTAACCTCACTCTAGCACGTAGGGCCTCCAGCCTGTCCTCCCACGGTCTCACGCTGAGGGATCTGAGATAAGCAAGAGAAGGCAGGGCGCCAGGGGGAGGAGGACGAGGAGGGGAGGGAACTCCCTGAATCAAACTACTCACTGCCTGCTGCTCACGCTGCCTCACACGCGGGGGCCTGCCTCGTTCTCTTCCGCGAGGGTGTTCTGGTTCTAGGCACTGCGCAGCGAGTAGGCCAGTCCGCCGATCGGAGCCTTGCCTGGAAGCTTCGTCGAACCCGTTGCTCGCAACGCCAATGATACCACTCTGTTCACCGTCACCGACGTGTGTCCGTCTGCCGTGTTCAGCTCCTGCGGATGGTACTTCTTCTCTGCCATCTGCTGCTCCTGTGCGAGAGTTAGCCCGACGGGCCAGTGTCCGTTGAAGTTGAAGGCCAATCTGGACTGAGGTGCTCCTCCTTGCTTGGTCTGCATCTCGCTGGCCCTGCACGTGATGCACCAGTCTTCGAAGTCGGCGGGGCTGGAATCCTCTCGAGCCTTGTCCAGGCGCTTCATGGCCAAGAACACGCACTGCACCTCGTCGTTTTTGCCCTCCATGTTGGTTGACGCGAGAGTAGAAAGGAGAGCAGCGGCGGCGTGAAGATGAGGCGATCCAAACTCGTGCCCTGCTCCTGCCTCGCGAACAAGACCCTCGTACTTGGTTGTGGCCGTCTTCATTCCCAAATATACAGGGTGGCCCGACGGGCCTTTGAAGTGAACGTCCGATGCTTCTCTCTCTCTCTCTCTCTCTCTCTCTCTCATCCGTGCCTCCAGCTGCAGCATCAGCTTCCTCTCCTTGCCCTCGCCCTTGCCGCCTGCACCCTTCGACTTCTTGTTGGGCTGCTGTCCTCCTCCAGTCTCCGCCTCCACCTGTGCGACCGCCCCCAGCCACTTCGACATCAACATGTAGGAAGTGCTGCTCGATGCTCGGTAGAATGTGTTCGTTCGCAAGATGAGAGTCGAGGGCCTTCGAATCCTGAGCCTCAAACGTGCACAACGGACATGTTGTAACTTGGTGTTCCTGTCGCTTTGGAGCCCTCACGCTGAAATCCTGAATGCGCCTCCTGTTGGCGGCGGATGCAGCTAGATGCCAGTGAGCTGTGGCGCGGTCCGCAAAATTACTGTTGCACAATATGCAGTAATTCGACAATGTGGCTAAATGAGGGATTCGATCCGCGGCACAAGCCTGACGCAAAATTGCTTCAGTGTCCTCACGGCCCTTCGCACACACTCTAACACACTGTGAAACCATGCTTATCTTTTCCATGAAACTCGCCTCGCAAACTGGGCAGAGCACCCCAGGAGATCCTTCCATGCCCTCAGCGGTGGGAGGCTGATAAACTTCGACTTCGATGGGGTGCTCTGGGGGCGCTATCTGACTGGCTAACTCACGAGATCTAAGCTCAGAAACATCTGTCCTACAAAAAATGTCCCTGGCCTCCCCAGTAAACAACTGCAGAAAACTTCCCTCCAGGATTTCTAATAGCACAGGTCCCTCAGAGGTCCCCTCGAGAGCCTGAACAGCATTCCAAAACTGCTGAAGCCATGCGTTGGCTGTGGGCAAAAGTCTGCCTTCTGGGTCAACATCGTAATCCTTTTTCTCGCGCTGAGCTCGCCCTACGAGGGCTGCAATCACTTGCTGGTGGGCCTTCTGGTGGGTGACGATCTCCTGGAGCCACTTGAGCCTTCTGATGCGGAGCTCCGTGAATAACGTCCCAAACTTTAAGTGCCTCTGAACCTCTAGATTGGAGGGGGGCCTGATCTTGTCCTGCTGCCTCTTCGTGTGCTTCCCCCTGAGCACCGCCCTCGCGAACTTGTAGACTAGTTGCTGCAACGGGGTGAGCGACTGAACCGTGAGGGGCGAGCGCATGTTAAGGACGAACGCCTCTAGGCCCGACAAGGCCGCGTTGATGACGAGACCTGAGAACACTATTCCTTTGAACATCATGGAGATCTTGGGGGTGGACCAGAACTTGCCCATCTTGTGCCGCGCTGTTCTGATGGCCTGCATTCTAAACTTCTTCTCCGCCGAGAAACCGTTGTTAAAATGTTGTCGACCTCCCAAGTACCTCGCTTCAGCTACCACCTGTCCATCCATGTGTTGTGTTCTTTCGTGAAAGGCTCTATGTACTGCACCTGCTGTTTGACCTGCACCTTGAACGGGATTCATCTGTTTTTCAATGTTCTGGGCTCCTCCTACTTCCTGCATTACATGATCGATGACACGATTTTCCCATTTTGCAACTTCGGCGAGGTGAGGTATGTTCAGCCCCACTATTTTTCGATCAATATCATCCACGAAGACTGTGGTCGCCAAATCAGTAACTGTGAGATCATGTTCAGCTCGAAGTGGGCATGGCAGCCTCGTATGTAGTGCTCGCTGCCACGGGTCGGTGTCCATGATGTCGATCATCTTCTGCACGCCACTGCCGCAGGCCTTGACAAAGAGCTTGGTTGCCGCGTGGTCGCCAGGTAATACACCACTCTGGTTGGTCATGTGACTGCTGTGAACGCCGTCATCAATCGTGACTGTGCTGTTGTGTATTCTCTGATAGAAGAGGTCCACCCGCGATTCATCTGCCAACTCATCAGCTGCTTCTTCTGCTCGGGATTTGTGAATACAATAAAACGCATTGCTCGCGTCATGGTACCTCGTTACGTGGTGTATTCCTTCTCTTCTTAGTCTGGCCGATCCGTTCATCTGAACCAACATGGCATCTTCCCTTCTTCTGCGTGAAATGCCACCATGTGCCCAGTATGGAAAGCGTGCCCCCGGTTGCATGAGTGATCTAAAGAACGATCTGCCTAACCCACAGAAGATCATGATGGGTCTCTCTCCTGCCGCGTTCTCCTTGTCGTTGTGCTTGGGTAGCCTGCAACAAGAAGCCTGGTGCCACACTGCAGGTACTCGTCCAGCTTGTCGTGCCGTACGACAAAGGAGCTATAGGCATCTCTCGAACATGGGGGCCTGGATCTCGTGCTCGGTCACGTGCTCTCTGTCGGTGCCGATTCGCTCTGTCGATGGCTGTGCTGGCCTCTCTGGTGCGATCGTCGCCTCGTGCCTGTCGAGCTCCTCAAGGGGATCCTCATACTCCGAATCATTTAAACCCAACCCAGTGCAACTGGGAAGCTCTGCCGATTCTTCTTGAAGGAGGTGACCTCTTCGAAAGACTGGTGGCTGAATTTCGTCTCCATGGTCGGGTGTCTCTGGCGTGACATGCTCTTCTGCTCCTCGAATGCCCCTTCTTTGCTGCCGCTTGTAGTACCAATTGGGCATAGCCAGCGCACGAAGGAGATCACCTGTCACGCTCCACGATGGTGTTGCTCTCCAGGACGGTGACTTTTTTATTGCTCGTCGTAGTTTTTTCAACATCTTGCAGCGCGTCCATGTGTGCTGTCATGTAGTCCGTGGGCTCGTCTTCGTCGTCATTCGGGTTGACCCACTCTAAATGAGACTGTATCTGATGCGGGTCTATTTCCGATGAGAAAGGTCGTCTCCCAAATCCAGTGGCAACATCGGGCGACTGGCATCTGTGAAGAGCACGTGCGCTAGCTCCTCCTCGAGTGCATTTTTTTTTTTTTGAAACTGACTGATCCATTCCAATGCCGATGCTCTTGTGGTTGGTACTATTGCATACATTCGGCCACGTGGACCTCGACAATTGCCTGCAATGGGACGTGATATCCGATGTGAATCATAGAACTTGCGCTCTTTCCATGCCTCCCATAACGCCTCCACCCTATTCTCAAGTAGCTGATCCTGCATAAGTTTCTTCTTTTGCTTGAGCTGCTTGCTGATGCGCACTATGTCCAGTGAGATGCTGTCGCGGCGGGTCTCGTCCTCTTTTGCCTGTCTGCGCTGCGCCAAGAGCGCTGCTACCTCACGCGACAGTGAAAAGTTCTGCTCCTCCTTCTCAGTGTAGCCTGGCGCCGAGGTCAACATCTCGTTGGCTGCATCACTGATGCGTTCCATCATGCCCGCATTGGTCTGATCTACGTTGCCCTCGTACTCCCATTGCTCGAACTGATTACGATGCTGAGATAAACTGTGCTCAACCTTCTCTATGAAAGCTTTTCTTATGTACCCATATAACAGCATGGCGTTGCAGGCCTCCGTGTTGGGCTTGCGCCCCTTCTGTGAGTTCTGTTGTTGCACGAATGCGCGGAAGAAGGAGACCTGCAATGGGAAGTGGTCCTTGGCCGATGCACACCTGATGTGTTGCAGTCTCTGCCCTTTCCGCCATGATACCATGCATTCTTGCGCGTTGTCCAACGTGGCTCTTGGTAGTATTAGGTAGTCGATTCTCTTCCTGCAATCATCTGCTATGCCAAAATACGTAACTCCAGCTTGAAAGAAAGTGTTAATTAAGAGTAGATCGTGCGCTTTGAGAACTGGATTGATGATGCCATAATTCATGCCATCTTTGTCTGGTTCTGCTGCTCCAGCGACTGGTTGTTATGTCGGATCCGTCGCGCACGTGGAATTCAAGTCCGTGCCTATGACGGGGGCGCATCGCGATGGCAGCTTGCACAACTGCCCATGAAACCATTCTGTCAATTCATGCGATAACTGACGTTGAGTGGCGGCAGCTCCTCGACCCTTTCCCCTCGTAGGCTAGGTAGTAAAGAGAGAACGCTGCGAAGTCCTGCCTCCCCCTCCTATATCTGATCATGAGCCCTCGCCGCTGAAGCCGCCCCCCCGCTGCCTGCAGTCTAATTACATACTGCGGCTGGTAACGTTTGATGCTCGCGCCAATGGATGCACCACAAGACGAATTGGCACCCTTCGAATATCCAGCATGGAAAAAATGATGGTGCAACGTCGTACTTCTCGACGGTGCACCTCGATCCCTCAGGCCCGTGCCTTGAAGGCAGACTATGTCGGCCTGTCTGTACTCGTCGCTGATGTCATTCAGGCGGCCTGGCGGCGCGGCGGTGAGGGGATTGTAGCTGATGACCCGAAGAAGTAGCCAACCGCCACCGCCCCCTTCTCCTGGCCCTGCCATCTTGCCTGCATGAGACTGGATGGAGGGGTCGGCTGAGTGTGGGGGGAGATCAGCTGCCTGGAGTCGCTCGATGGAAAGGGACAGCTGAGGGGGAGGAGGAGGAGGAGGAGGAGGGAGGAGGAGGAGGAGGAGGAGGGGGTGGGGTGGGGGGGGGAGATGGAGGATGAGGAGGAGGGAGGAAAAGGAGGATCTTGTTGCATTGCGCCGCGCACATGGGCCACGGGTATTCTGTGTGAAAGTGCTCGCGTGCTCTGCAGAATACGGCGCGCTCCGAAGATTTAAATCGAGTCAAATCAGAGGCATCTTGCGCGGATCCTGACTGGTTAAAGTGGGGAGGGAGGGAAGCGAAGCAGGGGGCTTGAGCCAGGGTGGGAACGGACGGCCCATTCTTGTTCTGCAGAGAAACCCAAGATGCACATCTCAGAAATCCGCCAGCCCCCTTGCGGTGCCATCGGGCTGCGAGGATTAAGCTTGCTACTCCGTGCACCAGTTCCAGTTTCCAGTTTCCCTTATTACAGTGCTGCTTTCTACTTCCTACTGTAATTTGTTACTGTCCGCGCGAGGGGGGGGGGGAGCCGAAAACCACTCTGGTTAGCGCCCCCCGGCGCAGATCGGCGGGGTCAGGGTCCACAAACACATGGGATTTGCTACATTTCTGAAATTCGGTGGCACCCCTCACGCAGATCGGCGGGGTCAGGGTCCAAAAACACTGGGGATTTGCCACATTTCTGAAATTCGGTAGCACCCTCATGCAGATCGGCGGGATCAGGGTCCAAAAACACATGGGATTTGCCACATTTATCGAATTCGGTGGCACCCCTCGCGCAGATCGGCGGGGTCAGGGTCCAAAAACATTTAGGATTTGCCACATTTCTGAAATTCGGTGGCACCCCTCACGCAGATCAGTGGGGTCAGGGTTCAAAAACATTAAGAATTTGCGGCATGTTTTAAATTCGGTGGCACCCCTCACACAGGTCGGCGGGGTCAGGGTCCAAAAACATAAAGGATTTGCTACATTTCTGAATTTTCCTGGCACCCCTCACGCAGATCGGCGAGGTCAGGGTACAAAAATATGGGAATTTGGAACATTTCTCGACTTCGGTGGCACCCCTCGCGCAGATCGGCGGGGTCAGGGTCCAAAAACACGTAGGATGTTCTGCATGTTGAAATTCGGTGGCACCTCTCGCGCAGATCGGCGGGGTCAGGGTCCAAAAACACATGGGATTTGCCACATTTCTGAAATTCGGTGGCACCCCTCGCGCAGATCGGCGGGATCAGGGTCCAAAATGCACATGGGATCTCAAACATTTCTGAAATTCGGTGGCACCCCTCGCGCAGATCAGTGGGGTCAGGGTTCAAAAAACACAAAGAATTTGCGGCATGTTTTTAAATTCGGTGACACACCTCACACAGGTCGGCGGGGTCAGGGTAAACAAACACAAGGGATTTGCCACATTTCTGAATTGTCCTGGCACCCCTCGCGCAGATCGGCGAGGTCAGGGTAAAAAAACACATGGGAATTTGCAACATTTCTCGACTTCGGTGGCACCCCTCGCGCAGATCGGCGGGGTCAGGGTCCAAAAACACAAGGGATTTGCCACATGTCTGAAATTCGGCGGCACCCCTCACGCAGATCGGCAAGGTAAGGGTCGAAAAACAAATAGGTCCCGACGCTGCTTCACGGCAAAGCCAAAGCCTCATGACTTCGCTCTTCCATGGCCCGTTCTCCGAGAGGAGGCCGGCGGCAGGGGGCGAAGCCCTTGCAGATCTATTCATTTTGTTGCACTGCGCCGCGCACATGGGCCACGGGTATTCTGCGTGAAAGTGCTCGCGTGCTCTGAAGACTATGGCGCACTCCGAAGGTTTTAATCGAGTTAAAGCAGAAACATCTTGCACGGGTCCACAACCAGGCAAACTGCACCACCAAATCATGGCCGCGCAGCGGCCGCGCCCAAGAGCGGACCCGAGGGCCGAAAAGAGGCTTCGACCCGGGGGCTCAACCACGACGCCCCCCAAGGGCACCGAGAGCAGGGCGAAAACGCTGGGGGCCGAAAGACGACGTATAGGCTCGAAACTTACGGACGTGCTGGCCCAGAAGAGCATTGCTGAAACACGTGGCGATACGACGGCACAACTTCCAAGGGTACGCCTCGGCCAGTTTAGTGTAGAAAACCCAATCGGAATTCTCACCTTCAAGTTGCATGTGAGGGCCTTCTGAACGCGAACAAAAACCGCGGCCGACACGCCGTTTGACCGCGCGCCCTCGGTCCAGATTCACAGCGCGAAAACGAGTGCGTTTCCTCCAAGAAGGCCCTCCATACAGAAGTCAATGAACAAGTCAAGGACGGAGGAAGGAGCAGAGGAGGGCGACGCCGACGGCGGCGACCAGGAACGAGAGCGGGATGGCCCCAGGCCCAACTCTGACCAGGGTTCTCGATGGCCAGCGGGGCCCCACTTCGGCTCGCGAGCTTCAGAAGCCTCCCGCTGAAGGCAGCGAGGGCATTCCCGACCCGGACAGCCTTCTCGTCCCAAGGTTTGAGGCCAGGCACGCCGAGAGAGAAGCTGGCATTTCGCATCGTCGCGGGTCCATTGGGCCGGCTGCGCGCCGTGCTGAAACTGTCGCAGGGAAGGCCGATCCACGCCGCGCGGATCGTCCTGTCCCGAACTCGGGCCAGAATGAAACTCTGGACGGACATCTGGAGCAAATCATGCTGGACTCCGTGCTTCGAGTCGATCCTGAAGATTGGGATCCCTGGCAGTCTAGGGGTCTGGCGCCACGCTGCGCTCATGCGGACGGTGCCTGCAAAGAGCTCCAGCGCGAAGCCTCGCCTAGAGAAGCAGCCTCGTCTCCGGCGTCTCATCAGCTCGGCAGGAGCCACGCGGAAGTCGTCCGCTCGGCGGCGGCGGCCGCCCGTGCCACGTTGGCAGGCAGCGACCGCGGCACCTGGCTCACCCTGCCGCCCTTCTTCTACCTGGTGACCGACCGCTCCGTGAGCCATCGTCCTCGGTCCAGGATTGCTCTGAGGTCTCGGGCGCCCGTCATTGCGTCGTGAGACGCTCCGCTGTGCCTCGGCATGTACAGCGCGGGCGTCGCCTCCCCGGCCAGGCCCGCGGCCCTGGCGGCCGCCTCGAAGCCCACGGCCCACTCGCGGTAGGTGAACGGGAACACATGAGCTGCGCTGCCGCTCCCTCTGAGGCGGGCGACCAGCCTCTCCGCGAAACCGATAGTGTCCACATTGTCGACCAGGATGGTCTCGTTCCGCGCGCCCGTCTTCGAGGTCGCGACCAGCTCCTGCGGGTGCAGCACGATGCTCCACTTCTGCGCGGACGGCCGCGCCGAGGTGCCAGCTGCCCTGCCCCACCAGGCGCGTGGCCACCAGGCGCGCCGCCGACCGCGGTAGTGGCCGGCGCGCCTGCGGAGGGTCCAACTTCGCGAAGCCCGGGCGGGCCACCTGCGCCCGCTCCAGCAGCGAACGGCCAGGGCCGGCCGCCGGGCGGAAGTGCGCGATGGCCGCCACCACCTTCGAGGCCGTGTTGGGCCTCCCGCCGTCGTAGTGCATCTGATTGAGCATCTCTGCCGCGGCGATCTCGAGCTCGGGTTGCCGCTGGCGGCGAAGACGCTGCTCCCGCGTCCACTCCAGGAAGCGTCGGCACTGGTCGCGGCACTCCGACTCCTGGCGCTTCGACGCCGACCGCAGCTCCAGCAGCGACTTCCCCTGGCGAGCCCCACCGCTCCGCGCCGGCGGCGGGGGGGGCGGGCAGCGCGGCGAGCCGTGGCGCGCGCCTCGCGCTCGATCGCCGCCTCGCAAACGGGGCGGGCCTCGCGCCTCGGCCGCGGCTGGCGGCGGCCCGCGCCGGGGAAGGCGTGCGTGGGACTGTGAAGTGTCGGCGAGCTCCCCGCGCGGCTCGGCGCCCGCGATCCCTCTGAAGAGATCCTCTGCCTCACAGGCGGGCGGCTCTCCGAGGGGGCAGCGGCTGACGCGGGCCGCGAGCCGCGGCCCCGAGGCAGCGTCCGCGCCCCCACGGGCCAGGCCGAGGCGCGCAGGCAGCGTCGACCCCGCGAGGCAGTGTCGGCAGTGTCCCTCTCCGAGGGCAGCCGGCGCCAGGCGGGGTGCAGGTTCGCCGCCAGCGCCAGGGCCGCGGATCTCCGATGGGCGCGGCAGAGGCCAAACGAGCCTCCTCGACCCTAGGTCCGAGAAAGGATTGCGGTCGTCGCATCTCCGAGGGTCGAGGATCAAGTGGCATTTCCCGCGGCAAGCTGAGGTCCTGGCCAAGTGGTTCAGCGCCCAGGTAGCAGCCCGAGACTCCAAGTGTACCTGGTGATCCCCAGACGCCCCTCTGAACGAAGCCACTCGACACCACTTACTTCCCCAGACTCGCTCAGGAACAGGCGGCGCACGATCGACTCCGACGACGCCCTCATCCCGAAATAGGCCTCCCCGAGGATCCTGAAATTGTTCGTCTTCTGTCCGTCTAGCGAATCGCCGCCGATCGTGGTGCGACCCCATCGTCTTCGCATCCGTCTCGTCGAACGCATGCACCTCGGGGCTCCAGGAGGCGTCGAGCAGCCGAGAGGCCACGAAGACTAAGGAGGCAATCCACTTGAGCTCTCGGATCACGGAAGGCCACAGGGCTCCTCTTCCTTTTAAAACTTCACAGCGAAAGCGAAGCGCGCCTGAGGAGCTGCCGGCACCTCGCGGCGGATGAGCCCCCGCGTCGTGAAGTGACCGAGGAGCGCCGACATCTCGCGCCTGCTGGCCCGCCCGAGCTGCGCCGCGCGCAGGGCCGCGAGGCGAAGCCGCCGGGCGCTCCTCGGCGACGTCGAGCAGCGCCCGTCCTCGGTGAAGTGCCACCTGAGCGTGTCGCCGCCGTTGCTGAGCTCGATGTCGTGCGTCGGCAGCCCCGCAGCCTCGAGGCGGCCACGCGCGCGAATCACCGCGTCCTTCGCCGCGGCGGAGTCTCGCCCGAAGCACGCAAAATAGTCGATGTACTCGGCGTGGGCGATGGGCGTCAGCCCGGGCGGAGGTCGGCCGTCCACCAGCGCGTTGTCCATCGACGAGTCGGGCTCTCTCCGCGCCAGCTCCTCGTGCAGGGGGCCTGACAGGCCTGCAGGGCCAGCGCCCAACCCATCGGCAACGCCGCGATGACGGGGTGGATGTAGTCGCCGGGCTTGACGAGCAGGCCCTCGACCTCCGTCGCGGCAAGCTCCCGCGCGCGGATCCTGTCGAACGCGAAGAGGTCCCGCAGCTCGTGCGGCATAGAGATCGCGTGGAAGGCCGCGCGGATGTCGGCGCCCCCCAGCACCGGCGGGGGCCCTGTGTTCAGCTGCAGGTTGGCGAAGCAGGCGCCACTCGCGAGCTGCGCGGGATCGGGGTCCTCGAAGAAGCAGTTCGGGACGCGGGCATCTATGGCGGGCGGCTGAGCACCCGACTTCTCCCAGACACTAGAGCAGCCCACTCGACGTCTTACCTTGCGCCGAAAGTCAAGAAGGTTGGCGGCGTGCATCCACCTCGAGAACTCTATGTGCACCTTGCGGCTCCTCAGAGCGGGGTCGGTGCGAGCCCGGCGCAGGCCCGGGGGCTTTAGCTTCGCCCCGCCCCCCGCGCCGGGAAGCACCTTATCTAGGGGCCTCCTCTCGATCAGCTCGCCTTCAGGGCCCGCGGCCTCTCGCAGCGACGTGGGTCGGGGGCCGGGGTGGGGGGGGCAGGTCCGGGAGGTCCACGCGAAGAGGGGCCAGCCGGGGGGGTGATCCATCGTGGGCCAGCTTGGGCCGAAACTCGTCGGAGGCTTCTTGTCCATCGAGGTTGTCGGGTGGCGGCCCCGCGTCTGCGACGCATTGGCGGAGGTGGTCCAGAGCGAGTCTTTGCGCGAGCGTCGGCCTCGAAGCATCGCGGGGGGGGGGGGGGGCGCGACGCGGCGCCCCGTGCATCTCGTTCAGGGTGCTGGTGAGCTCATCCGTGGTGGCGTCGATGGCAGCCTGACGGTGAACTCTCCTCTGGGTAGCGCGACGAGCAGTGCGAGGGGGCCCGCCGCGAGGTTGAGCATTCTCGCTGGCGAGGGCGAGGAACTCCATCGCCACGAGCGAATTCAGCCCTGTGATGCCCGTCGAGCCCGGGCTTGAAGCTCGACGGGGGTCCGTCATGCGCCATTGCCGAGGGCGCGGCGCTCCTCCTGCGCCTCCCGCACTTGCTTCATGACACTGGCATCTGGTCGAGCGACGAAATCGAGCAGCTCTGGCGAGACCGTCGACTCGCCCGCCTCTCGATGGCGGCCCATGAACACGTCGCTCTCCTCCAGCAGCCCAGCGCGCACGCGGCCCTTGCCGCGGTTCTACTTGTCCTTCTTGTCGCCGCCCGAGGCTGGGGCGCCCAAGGGCTCCCGAGAGTGCGCGTGCTCCGCGAGCTGGCACTGCCGGGCTCTGATCTCCAGACAGGCACAGTTGGCGATTTCCAAGGCATCGTAACGCATCGTAGCTCGCGTAGCTCGCGGCCATCTCGAGCGCTCGAAACCCGTTCTCGTGAACCTCTACACCCTACTCGCCACGTTGAAGACGATTCACCAGACGCCACCAAGCATGGTGATCTCCCAGTCCACCGCCGCGCCTGACGAGGAACCTCATCGCCCACTCCACGGTGCGGGGTCCTTGCACAGGCCACTCGTGGAAGGGAGTGACCACGCCCAGCTCTACCGCCTGCCTCCAGGGTCGACGCTGCGGCGATCCCCCACGAGCTCGATCGGCATGATTCTCGCGTCCGCCATCGACTCGGCCCGCACGAAGGTGTCCACGTCCTTGTGCAGCATCCGCCGCACCGAAGTCACCGCGGGGCCCCGAGGGCCAGGGGCAGCGCCAAACACCTTGTAGAGCCCAACGTCCCCCATCGTCGGCATGCCCGCCCCAGGGAACACGGCCATGCCTCTCTGCAGCCCGTCCATCGACTCCGTCACGACCTGCGCCAGCTCGTCGTCGCGGGGCAACACCGGCGGGGCACCCCCCGCCATCGCCGCGCAGCCGGCGCCGGCGGCCTGCCTCCAGCTCCCGCAGCGGCCCCGCCCCGCCCCGCGGCGCACGGGGAAGCGGGGCGCCGCCAACGGTGCGCGAGCGGGGTCGGCGGCCAGCGGCAGCAGCGCGCCTCCAGCAGGCTCCACTCCAGGCCCGCCGTTGCGGCGGTCCCGCGCCACGAACTCGTCCCGAGCAGCGAGGCGGCCTTGCCTTTCGAACTCCAGCAGCCCGGCGGGAGTCGGTTCTCGGCGGAACCGATACGAATCGCGAGGCACTCCTGGGGGCGGGGGACGTCGGCTCTCACTCCAGCGCACCGCGGCGACATTGGCATCCGTCCCTCCATACGTCTTCGCAGTACACGTCGGCGTCGGGAATCACAATCACCACGTCAATCGCTGCCGCTGAAGAATCCTCCAAGAGCCCTAGTACCAGGCGCTGGTGGAAGAGGCCTGCTCTGGCGTACTGCACCCACGCCCACGGTTGAACGCCCTTCTGTGCCATCTGTCAACGTCGGCGTCCGTGGGCGGAGCGAGCTCAGCAGAACGTGCCAGCACGCCTTCGCAAAAAACACGATCCCCACGGGAACGGCGTGCACGGCGACGCCCGTGGCCCCTCCGAGCAGATCCAGAGCGAGACCGAGCCACCAGCCCACGCTGTCCCAGCTGCCGCGCGACACCGCCTCCGGCACGCCTCCCACCTCGCGAGGCGGGGTTGCCGGCGCCCGTGCGGCTTCCAGGCCGCTGTCCTCCCCGTGGGCCTCGCTGGAGGCCTCGGGAGGGGAGGTGGGCCCCGGTGGGCAGGCGCCCGCCTCCGCGCAGTGCAGGTCTAGACACGCCGGCGCCTCGGCACAGTAGAGATCGGGGCACCGCGGACAGGCTCTCACCTCCACCCGCCGGGCCCGATCCACCCCCGAGTGCGTCACCCAAGCTGCCAGCCAGGCTAATTATTGCGGCCGTGACGCTGGGGCTCGGCCGCATGACGAGCTTGAGCCAGGATGGGAACGGACGGCCCATTCTTGCTCTGCAGAGAAACCCAAGATGCACATCTCAAGACTTATTCAGGAGGAGGAGGAGGAGGAGGAGGAGGAGGAGGAGGAGGAGACGCTCCCTATGGGGGGCGCCAACGGTGCACCGACGCCGACTCTGGCCAGGCCCCTCCCGGTCCCGGGATCGTTGCATGCTCCCAGAACGCTCCCGGGGGACTGCATCGAAGCCCATCTGGGGCCCAAAATCGGCGGCGAGCGAGGGGGGGATGAGAAGGAGAAGGCCTTCTCAGAAGGCGGCGGGACTTCTCAGAAGCCCTTGCGCCCTCTGAGGATTTTTGTTGGCGTCTTCGGGGAAGGCTTGAAAAACTTCCAAGAAGGCCAGGGGAATTCCGAATCTTCTGAGAAGGCCTTCTCCTTCTCACTTTCCCCCTCGCTCGCCGCCGACGAAAGCGGCCCTGCCAGGATCAGTGTCGGTGGACAGCTGGCGTCGCCAGACGTCCGAGGTCGTGCTCCTTCGCAATGTGGCTCCCCCCGAGGTCTGGACCCCTTGCCCGGGCTTCGGCTTCCCATCCTGGGCCCTTCTTTGGCCGGGCCCCATCGGGAGCGGCCAAGAGGGGGGTGTCCAAGAGGGGGGGTGCAAATCATGACCGGCGGCATGTGCGCGGCCCAGCAGGGGGGGCCAGGGACGTAATGAAATAAGAAGGGGCGCCATGAAATCTGGGGAAATATCATGGCCCCCGCCATGATATACACCCCCCCCTAGTCATCACCCCCCTCTTTTCCGCCCCCGACCCCAAGGCCCTGCAAGGCCCCGCCCAGAGGCCGGGATGCTTCCACGACGCGAGGGTGTAGGTTTTTCGGGTCAGAGCTCGGTCCTCGGGCGGCCGTTTGGGACGGCTCTGGCACCCCCAGAACGCTCGGCGAGGCGCAGCTGCTGGAGAGCACCCCGAGGAGAGAGAACCTCCGAGATGCCACGACAATTTTCGAAAACGACATCGGAAAAGCTTTGCGTCGCTGGGGGAGCAGAAAGATACCAATAACGCTGCTCCCAGAACCTCTCCAAGGGCGCGTTCTGACCAAGACTTCGAGGCCAATCCAGCCGTGGGGACGAGGGATGTCCAGGACGAGCCGCGGTATCGGAATCTTCTCCTCTCCCGATCTTCTGCCCCAGAACTCCGACGTCGTGGTTCGTTTCGCAACGTCGACCCCCTGAGATCTGGACCCATTCACCGGGGACTGGATTTTCGTCCCACATGTTTTTGAACGGTTCTGGAGCCCGGCGAGAGCCCCGAAACTCGACAACGGGGGCAAACCTCCGCCACGATTTCTGACATGCGTGGGAGGTCCGGGGTGCCGTCGCCCGATCCTGCGGCGATCCGCGAAAGCTTGGCCCGAGGGGCAACGTCAGGGGAGGACCAGCTCGGCGGGGAAACATCGACCTGAGATCGGCGATGCGTCGTGGGTAGATCGGCGTGGGGCCCCGATAGTGAATCCGCACGCTCCTGGGCGGGGCGGGCCATCGCGCCCCTTATCGGCGATCAATGGGCGATTGGGGGTCGAACAAAAATCCCCTCCGAGCCTATCCTCCCCAATGGTCCTCGTCGTTCGAATTTTGGGTCATCACTCGGCTCCCTGGCAGCCGTTCGGGACGCCCCAGGCACTCCAGGATGCCTCTCGGCGAGGCGCAGCCGCTGGAAGGCACCCCGAGGCCGGAAAACGTCCAGGACCCGACGAAAACCCGAAAACCTCGAACCACCTCGAACCCATCCCACCCTGAGCCTTTTTTCTCCCCAAATGATCGTCGTCGTCTGGCCTTCGGGCCATGGCTGCGGGCGGTCGTTTGGGACGATCCCGGGACCCCCCACCGACGCCTCTCGGCGAGGCGCGGCCGCTGAAACGCATCCCGAGGCTGGCAGACGTCCAGGACCCGACGACAACGCCCGAAAACCTCGACCCTCGAACCACGTCATCAGGAAAAGCACCTCGAAACTCGAACCGCCAACCATCTCGAGGCACCCCGAGGCAGGAAAGCCTTCAGGACCCCACGGAGATTCGGGAAGATCCTCACGCTGCCCCTGACGCTCTCGGACGCCCAGGCCCTCGAACCACGTCGTTCCCCCCCTGAGCACATCCCCCCCTGACGTTGCCCCTGATGGCGTCGCCCGATCCCGCGGCGATCCACGCCGCCCCGGGAGTCTGGATTCTTTTTAGCACGCGGCCCCACACTTCTTGACCGATCCAGCGGGGGTGACTCGCCCCAGATCTGTTTTTGATGGCCCCCGGGGCCCGAAAGCGGACCTCGAAGGCCGACATCGAGAACAAAACGCCGCTGGTGGAGGAATCAGACCAGGCCAAGGTAGCGACATCGGCATCGTTTCCACTCCCTGCCATCGCTCGGACGTCCATCCCCTGTGCACTTTCCGATTTTCGCGCGTGTTTTTGTTGGGCCCGATGGTCGAGGATGCTCCTCGAAGGTCCTCGCCGACGAAAATGCACACACGTCCATTCCTGGCGCATTTTTGGTTCTCAGGCGATTTTTTTTTTTGGTGACCCGGGATGCTCTTCGATCGGCCTCGCCGAGAAAAGCGCAGACGTCCGAGCGATGCCAAGTCTCCCGAATCGCGCGATCCCATGGCGCTCCGCGCCGCCCCTGCCCTGGGGGGAGGACCAGCGCGGATCGACCGGGCCAGCCCCGCCTTTTTTTGCTGCGGCCCTCGTCGGGCTCCTCGGTATAGGTTCCTCGCCTTTCCTGGGGCTCCTCGGTCCTGCCTTCCAAGGTTCGTTGGTCTGGTGTTTGCTGCCTTCCTCGACTTCTCTGGTCTTGCCGCTTTGCTGTCCTGGGGTTCCGTGGTCTGGGTTCCTTTTCATGCAATGCCAGTCAGCGCCAAGCAATCAGAGGAACATAACAACAACATCAGCGCAAACTTTCGAAGCTACGCACGGATTTCTTGGATCGGCGCTGGCCCCCCGTCCCTGGCGCGCGCGCTCCGTGCGCCAGGGAGGGGGGTTCAAGAAACCCGCGCGGAGCTCCGAACATTTACTGCTTACGCCGAATTGTTTTTTCTTCGAGCAATGCCAAGCAACGGTTCAAGCGGTCCCGCGGCGATCCGCGCCGCCCCGGCCCAGGCGGGGGCGGCGCCAGCGGGTCTTCCAGCCGCGGGTCGACCAGCCGCGCCTGAAGCGGCTCTGGCCAATCCTGGACGCTGCGCCCGTGCAAGCTGGCGACGGCCTCTCGGGGTCGTGGCAGCGGGGGGGGAGGACTCTCCCTGAGATCCTGGAGGCAGGTTTTCGGCAGAATCCAACAAGTTTACTTGCATGAAGGGTGGGGCCTGGCCAGTCCCGAAAGGAAATGTATGTGAACTTCACGCAAGTCGCCCAGTGCTGTTTGAAATGGCAGCGGGAGGGGGTGGGGAACATTTCACGCAAATAACTTGCCAACATCTGAATACAAACACGCTCACAACGTCTCGTTTTTTCGAGCTGGGGGCTATCGCCCGGTTTCAAGCCTCGGGACCCTCACAGATCGATCCGCCTCTCTGAAAAATGGGGTCTGGGTCTCTGGTCGTGATGTGATGTTTCGAGATGTTGCATTTATTCCGCTACGTCGCAGAGTGCCTGTCATACGTGCCATGCAGAGCACCACTCAATGTGGCTTCAGTTGCGACCAGCACGGCTACACACACACACACTGTTGCGCAGCATCCTGGCGTCTGCGCCCAGCCTAGTTGCAGCCTGCAAGTTGCCTGCAAGCGGCCGCTTCGTCTCGGGTTGGGAGGGGGGTGGGGGATCAGCTAGGACCGCATGCACAAGCAACATGCAACATCAATTCTCAACCTCCCAATGCGATACATATATATATATATATATGTATAAAATATAAACCAGCCTAGTATACGTACCAAGCCTGCCAACTTAATTAGACAAGTACCAAACATAATACCACTCACTTCGACTGCACTTACGCCCAACCCAGCTGTGCATACAGTTGACAATATCCTCACGCCTACGCCCAGTCCAGTTGCAATCTATGCATTGCCAGTACGCCGTACGCAACCACTTGATATCGGGTGGAGGGGAGGTCGCGGAGAGGAGTGAGCCTTCAGAGGAGATCGCTTGCCGCCTCCCCCTCCAACCCCATTTGAGGTTACTCCCGTGTTGCTCCCACAAGGCCGAGCTCACAACACCCTGCAATTCCCACTTTGACCTCCCACTGCTGCACCATCTTCTCACTCATATATTCCGCTATCGCCCCGCCCGATGCTACCTGTGGCGCATCCACGAAGTCGAGCCCACCACACCTTTCACGTGTACAATTTGCTGGCACCCGGTTGCCATCTTTGCCCATCGGCGGAGGGGCCGCTCCGCTGTGGGCCACCGTCTGGAGTCCAGCGCAGCTTACTCTCTTGTGCAGCCCTCGCCTCATCGCGCTGCCTTTTCGACTCACCGAGCCCTGCGCACCAGCCGCACGCTGCTGCTGGCCGCTTGAGCCGCAGTGCACTTTCCACTCCATTCCCGTCTTACTGCTCTGCCCTCTGCTGCCTTTTGAAGGGGGAACGTCAGTGGGGAACTGGCTCAGGGGGGGCAACATCGACTTGGAATCGGCAATAGACCCCCGATGGTGAATCCGCACGCTCCTGGGCGGAGCGGGCTATCGGACCCCATATCAGCGATGAGCCGGCGATTGGGGGTCGATTTCTCCCCCCTGCCGTTGCCCCTGACTATTGCTGCTCCATTCTTTTCACCCTCCTGTGCTCTGCACCTGTGCGCCCCTGCGGGCTCCTCTCCACCTCTTCCGCTCTGTCCCCCCTCCTTCCGACCCCATCTACTCGGACCCTATCCCCTTCAGGAGGCCTGGAATCGACGCCTCCTTGTGCGCTTATCCAGTTTTCCCAAGTCTGCCTTGCCTCCCTGGCTCCTTGCGGCTCGATGTTGCACACGCGCGTTTCATGTCAGCGCCGATGCCACATCAGGGCCCCCTAAACAAGAACTTTGATTAACCAAGACGCTGACGTGCCCGAGAAAAATGAAGCCGTGTGGGTTGAGACACCCTGCATTCTCAATCTTCTCAGGGTGAAGGCTCAAGCGCCTGGTTCGCAGTGCTCTGGCTCAGGGGGCCGTGGCCACACCGCCTCCGCCTGGCGCAGCCATCCCACGGATCAACTCCGCGGGAGCGTGGCGAGGAGGAGGAGGAGGAGGAGGAGGAGGCGGAGGAGGAGGAGGAGGAGGAGGAGGAGGAGGAGGAGGAGGAGGAGGAGGAGGAGGAAGAGGCGAGAGGCGGGGGCGCACCCTCGACGCCGCCGAAGGCGAAAACGCCCAAGACTCGGGTCGGGGGGGGGTACCTGCCATCGCTCGGACGCCCACTCCTCGTGCATCTTTTGGTCTCGCGAGTGCATTGTTTTCGCAAGATGACCCAACATGCTCCTCGACGGTTCTTGCCGAGGAGCAATGCACACGTCCGAACGATGCCATGGGTTGGCGAATCAGCTCACACAGCTGATTTCTCCAGCGCCAGGACATGCCGGAGGCGCCCGTGCATCGAGAAAGAGGCCCGGCGGCGGAGCCGAAACCGGCTGCGCGCAGCAAGTGTTGCACCCCCCGTTCCCTGCCGTCCGACCCGACAGACATCGACGTCGTGTCTTCTGCATCACGTGGTTCCCCAAATATCAAGAGTCTGGACCCCCCAAAGGGAGTGGCTCCTCATCCCGAATCGTTCCTGATGGCCCCCGGAAGTCGAGAAAGGATAAGAACCTCCCGTCGCGAGGAATGTCACGATGCGAGGAGGTAGGTTTTCGTGCCATAACTCGGGCCTCAAACGGCCATTCGGGACGATGCGGGCACCTCTGGACACGTCTCGGCGAGGCGCAGCTGCTGGAGAGCAACCGAAGGTGAGAAAACCAGAAAGAAACAACGAACCCTCCGGAAGACTTTGTGACTTCCCGCGACGAGGAGGTTTCAGGGGCCGACGACGCTGACGACGACGTTCACGCAGACCCTGGCGCCTACAACGACTTCGGGGCCGTGAGGGGGAACGTTACGGGGGACTGGCTCACAGAAAAAACGTCGACCTGGAATCAGCGATACATCGCCGATAGATCTGCGAGGGGCCCCCGAAAGCGAAACGGCTCGCTCCTGGGCAGGGTGGGCTATCAGGCCCCCGTCGGTGCTGAATGGGCGATCGGTCGGGGGATGCTGCGTCTCCCCCTGAGCCTATCCTCTCCGATTATTCTCGTAGTTCAATTTTCGGGTCATAACTCGGCTCTCTGGTGGCCGTTCGGTTTCCTCCTGTACTCTCCGCCTCTGGGCCCCCGGGCGGATCGGGCTCGCCTGGGCCTGATGGCCCTGAGCCCTCAGGCCGCCTCCGCAAACCTCCTCTCCCTCCTCAAGCTGCCTCGAATCCAACTTTTTGGCATCAGGGCGCCTGCGGTCCATCCCGCAGGCACGAGCTCTGCGGCGGCGGCCCCGCCGCCGCTGGACCCCCCGCGAGGAACCTCGCGGGAGGCGAAACTGCGCGCCGACCGCGATGCGGCAAGCGCGTGCGAGCCCCCCTGTGGGGGCCCGCCGAGCAAACTCGGCTGGGGCCCCACCTCTTTGGCGTGGGTGGGTGGGGCCCCCAAATGCAAGCGGCTCCTCAAAGCCTTGAGAGACACGGCAGCGGGAGAGGACAAGCAGAGGAGAGGCTACGAGGCGGGAGGAAACCCACTGCTCTCACGAACGATCACGTTTCCTCCTGTACTCTCCGCCTCTGGGCCCCCGGGCGGATCGGGCTCGCCTGGGCCTGATGGCCCTGCCCTCAGGCCGCCTCCGCAAACCTCCTCTCCCTCCTCAAGATGCCTCGAACCCCACTTTTTGGCACCAGGGCGCCTGCGGTCCATCCCGCAGGCACGAGCTCTGCGGCGGCGGCCCCGCCGCCGCTGGACCCCCCTCGTGCTCTCCTAGCGGCGCAGCGCCGCCCCCTCTGGTGCGCCCTGCATCAGGTCTTCTCTTAGCGCGCCGCGGGGCCCACCTCGAGGGCCCCCGCGCGCGCTGGCGAGGGGGCCTGGCCCCGCACAGCCCGCTATGCTTAGCGCCGCATTGCCAGCCTCGAAGCTCCCCTGCGCTCCCAGCACTGGCCTGATCGGCCCTGCTGCCCACGCGCTCTGAGCCTCAGGCCAACGCGACTGCACAACTCCTCAAATCATCGTGATGTCGGTGGCCGCCATGCTGCTGGCAACCCCCTCTGCCATGCCGCGCGCCTCCCACAGGTGCCCCTGGAAGGCGTCGCTGTTCCACCTGCCCCAGCGTTGCACCAGAGCGGTGTCCTCGAATGCCGCGTACAATGCCGACGCTCCTCCGACCCTCAGACTGTGCGACCCCAGGTCGTTCGGGTCCATGCCCTCCGCCGCCGCCGACTGCATCGCCACGCGCTGGACGTCAGCGCGGGTCACCAAGCGCATGTCGTCGAAAGCAAACAGGGGGTCGTACATTTGCGCGCCCGAGAACCTCTCGTTGGCCCAACCAGCATAGATCTCGAGCACCTCCACCACGCAAATGAGCTCAGCTCGATCTGCATCCTCCGTGGCCACGATGCGAAAGTGGTTGCGCCCTTCGCCCCTGTTGTACTGATCGGTCTTGCTGGCCCGGATCTGGATGACGACCTCGTTCGCCTCGCCCCACGCGCGGGTCGGCTCGCCGCTCGCCTTCGGGGTGACGTCAGCTCCCCGAAGGCCTCTGTTGCCCATGTAGCCGTTCTGATCGTTCGAGACGTACTCGCTGGCTCTCAGAAGGAAGAAGTAGCCCGTAGCCACCGCGGCCCACAGAGCTGCGCCCTTTCTCGACCTCTCTGGCTGCAGCTTCCGCCTGATCCACCTCATCATGCGGGGAGTGACTGGCTTCTTGCGCTTGGTGCCGCCATCCCTTCAGCTGAGCCCGTCGATCGCCATCCAGAGCCTACCAGCGCCTTCCGTTATGTCGCCCATGCCGAGCGCGAGGTGCTGGGCTCGGACCGAGCTCAGGTACTGCTTGATGGTGCCCGCCTTCTTGCAGCCTCGGCGTGCCAAGTGGATGACGAACTCCAGCAGCAGCTCCTCCTCATTCCTCCTGCTCTCTGGTGTGATCTCGCGAAGCGGACAGATTCCCCTCGTGCGGCAGAAGAGAGCCCACCACCTCCAGCCAATGCTGTACGACTTGATCGTGGAGCTAACCAGCTTGTCGAGAATGAGCTCAAGCTTGGCCTTCTCCCAGTCCTCGCGCGTCTGGAGGTCCGTCAGAGTGAGGTCGTCCGGGCGGGCACTCGCTCGGACTGCTTCTGGTCCAAGGAGGTTGGGCGGCTTGTTCTCGTACGTGCCGCGGACCTTCTTGCTGCCTTTCTTGCCCTTATGCGAGGTGGCCCCCGATCTGCGGTCATGCTCCTCGCCTGCACCCATGGTTGCCAGGGCCCAGTCGAGCCACCCACCTCTCTGCTCGGGGTAGCTCCACCTCCTCACCAGCGCCTCGAGCTCCTCCTCAGCTTGCGCCTGCTCGAGGCTCCCGCTCCTGCGGTCGTCTCCTCCACCGCTATCGCGCCTGCGCTCCCCGCCCCGATCGCGACGGCGGCCTGAGCCATGTATGGCATCCCGTGCCACGGCCTCGAGATGGGTGCGAACGCCCCTCTCGCCCGGGCCTGCACTGCCACAGCTCCGCCTGTCCGCCAGGTAGCGCGCCGCCGCGCGCGGGTTGATCTCTACGTCCTCGCCGGGCAGCGGCGCGTAGGCCGGGCGCTCCTCCGCCTCGGCCTGCCGCGATGTGTGGAGCGGCGGGGAGCTCGGCGCCGATGGCCCAGGCGATGGAGAACGCTCAGACGTAGGCGGCCCCCGGCTGAGGCCCTCCCGTGGCGCCCCTGGCCTCTGCCGCGCCTCGTTCCTCCTGGCCATCTCCGCCGCGTCATCCTCATCGCGCTTGATCCGATGGCCCGGGCCCTCAGCGCCGCCATCCTGGCCTCGCTGCCCGTGCCCGCGTCGGCCTCCCACGACTCCGCCTGCAGCTCCGTGTCGACAGAGCTCGCAGCATCATCCTCGCCTCCCTCGTCCTCTGGGGTGGCACTGCGCCTGGGCGGGCTGCGTGAGACTGTCCTCTCTCTGGGTGACGGCATAGGCAAGGGCTCCCTGACGCGGGCACGCGGCACGCCAATGCTCCGATCAGGCCGGGGGGGGACTGAGCTAGCCCTCCTTGCCGGGCTCGCTGGGCGTCTCCTCTCCTCCGACGACCTAGACCGCTCCTGACCCTCGGGCGCGGCTGTCCCGCCGTGTCTCTCCTCAAGCACCTGCGGGCGCAACTCCTGAGCCCGTGCTAGGGCGTGCGCCGCATGATCCAAAAGGCGGCGGTAGTCCTGGTTCGCCGCGCTCTTCCCGATGGTGCGCCTGCCCTCCACGCGCTCCGCCAGCTCCTTGTACCTGCGGCCTGCAGCTTCGGGGTCGACCCCTCGGCCACCCCCGCTGCTCGTCTCCTGCCTTGACGACGAAGCTGCAGCCGTCTTGGAGCCCTCATCCTCAGACTTCACTTCCTCCTTCACCTTAGCTGGCAGCATCCTCGCGACGAGCTTGATACGCGGCTCGTCCTTGCGGGCCTCCGCCTCCGCGTCCCTCTTCCTCCTCCCCAGCTCACGTGGCGAGGGAGGTGGGCACTCGGGTGACGGCTCCTCCTCATCGACATCATCGTGGAGCGCCGCCAACACCCTAGCCCGACCCTCCACCACCGCGTCGTCCAGCGCAGGTCTCTTCTTTTTCTTCCTCTTCTTGCGGCTTCCGCCGCCTCCTCCACCTCCTTCTCCTGGTTGCTCCTCTCCCTCGCGGCCGTGAGGCGCCTTCTCGCAGTACTTGTAGTGCGTGACGCCTCCTGCGGCCCAGTCCTGCTCGTGGTGGCGGCCCCCGCGCTTGTCGCAGCAGTAGCCCGGCTTCCATAGCCTCCCAGGGGCGCTGTGCTCCAGGTAGGGGCGCCCCGGGTTGAAGCACGGGGCCAGATCCCTGACCGGCCTCCCTTCCTGGGCTGGAGCCTGGGCGGGCTCCGCCCCCACCGCGTCGGCCGCACTTGCGCCGCCCGGGGTAGTGGTCTCTCGGCCCTGTGGGGTCCAGCCCCCGCCTCTCGTCGTCGGAGACAGCTCCGGCGCGCCTGTCCGGCCCGCTCGGGGGGATCGGATCGCCAAGCTGGGCATCGCTGGGCAACGACCTGCGCGGCAGCGGCGCCGCTCGAGCCGCTGCCGTAGCCGCCCTCTCTGCCTCAGCTGCCCTCTGCGCCGCCAGAGCCCGATCCCGTGCAATAGAGATGGGGTAAACCCATTACACATCGGGCAACCCACATCTCGACCCTCGCCTTGCACGCCGCAGCACTCACACCATTCGTGTCTAGCGCTAGGGTCGCCTCCTGGGAAGGGCACGGGTGGCGCCTCGTCACCCCCCCAGGTTCTCCTCTGCGTCACCGGTGGCGGCGGCCTGCCGCGAGGGGGTGAGCGCGACGGCAGTCTCCCGCCCACAGTCTCCTTAGGCGCTGGCAGCGCCCAACCTGGCTGCGGCTCAATCGGTGGCGGTGTGGCCTGCGCCTCCTCGCCTGCTGCCTGGGCCCCAGGCCCTCCGCTGCTGCCCGCCTCCTCAGGTCGCGAGCCCACCTGCGCTGCGCTCGGGGGTGCTTTCGCCACCGCGTGCTGCTGCTCCTCCCAGATGGGGGGCAAGCGGCCACCCGGCGCCGCCTTCGGCGGGGGACGCCTCGGTGCCTCCTCTCCTGCTGCATGGTCTCCGGGACCGCCGCTGCCGCTCGCCTCTCCCCTGGGAGAGGGGTGCCTCGGTGCCTCCTCGCCTGCTGCCTGGGCTCCAGGACCGCCGCTGCCACTCGCCTCCTCGCAGACCGGTGGGCGATGGCCTGCCTCTCTCTGCATCTTCTGGAGGTCCTCATACTGGGCCTGACAGTAGGGCCCATGGGCTTCGCCATCCGTATTACGGCACGTCCGACAGCAGTGCCGGCCCCAGCCCTGGTCGAGGCGAGCGCAGCTCCTCCCGCACCCATTCCAGCACTGTGGTCCTCCGTCCGGGTCACGCCCAACACGCAGAGAAAGCACGTCTGGGCACGGGTCGTCGAGCAAACTCTGCGCCCGCCTCTGGCCCAGCCCGCCGTCCTCATCTGGGAGCATGCCGCACTTGGTAGGTAGCCTCTCCTTCCTCAGCGCCGCCGCCCGGCCTCCTGGGTCGCTCGGGCACTCACGACATGCGCGCAGCCACGTCTGCAGCCGCTCCCACTGCGCGTCCTCTCTTGCTAGCGAGCAAACCCCCGTCTTGCCAGCGCCCTGCTGCTGCCGGGAGCTCTCCAGCTGGAACATCGCCTCCTCGATCATGGCGTCCGCCAGCTGGGGGGTAGCTGCTCTGATACCCCAGGCCACGAGGTCGCTGGTCTCGGTGTCCTCCTCAACTGCCCGCCGAAAGATCGCCGGTGCGCCTCCTGTGAGCTTCCAGATCTCCTCGCCTCCAAGCTGCCAGACTCCTGGGAGCGGGCTCCGAGCATCATGGAACAAGATGCGGTCTCCGGCCTCCCCTGCCAGCGCTGCGCTCCTAATGCTCGGCGACGGACCTTCTGATGTGTGCGCCAGCTCCTTGGCGCTTCCTCCTCTGGGGTGCCAGTGGCCGCAGGGTCGCACGCCATCAGGCCCCCCCGTTTGGGAATACGCGGGTCCAGGACCAGCTCGCCATCTTCGCTGCTGAGTCTGATGGTGCCCTGGCTGAGCTTGCCGACGCACGACCTGACGCTCTGCGGCTCCACGGACTCCTGGCCCAAGCTCACCGCCTCCCCTCCGCCTTGGACCGCCAAGACCACCCTGCGATGCTTCGCGATCGGGTCACCCAGCCTCGAGCAGCACACTTCCACCTCCTCCCAGCTGTAGCCTGCGTCCTTCAGTCTCCGCAACGCAGGGCCTAGATCAGCGGGGCCTGGCGCGTCTGCAATAGCGACCTCCGCCTTCACCTGGGCCACAAACTCCGCCCAGCGCCTCGCTTCCTCGCCGCCGTCATTGGTCAAGCTGGCTGCCACCGCATCTGCATGCCCCGGGCCTCTGGCGTTCCATTCTGCCACGCCTGGGGGCCACGCAGTGTGCCCCGCACCTGGGGCTCCGGGTGCCGCGGGCATCCAAACGACAGCGCCCCGGCGAGCCCCCGCTTTGCACAAGGCACCCGTGGCACCTCGCCACTCGACTAGAGTCACCGCCCGCCCTGGTCTCATCTGGAGGGTCCGCGGACGGTGCGGCTCGCGCCGAGCCACGGCCAGCTGCTTCGCGACCCTGGCGTCTGCGTCACTCTGGCCCTCCCAGACCAGTGCGCGATGGAGCCGGCCCCGCTCGAGGTGCTCGGCCCAGCTGCCACGCAAGTCGACGACCTCCAGACCCCTCGACCTGGCCAACTCCACCGCCTCCTCGTCCTCGACCCTGGAGAAGGTGTCCGCGGTGACGTTGTGGTACGTGCGGAAGTAGGCGCTCGCGACCTCATAGCCGTAGACTGCCTCGAGGCACGTGACCACCGTAATCAGGAAGCTGGCGTGCCGGTTCTTCGCCCTGCGGTTCTGGAGCCAACAGTGCGCGTTGTAGTTGTCCCCGCCGTGCATCACCACCCCGCGTTCCCACCGGCCCTCCACGCCTGCTTTGGCCGCGAACGTCACGAGGTTCATGAACCCAGCGATCGCGATGATGGCCTCCTCATCCTCCTCTACGCCTACCGCCTCCCGCAACGCCCGCATGAAGTCAGGCGCAGCATGGAGGGCGCACTTGGCGTTGACCCAGTCGACCGTGGCGATAATCTGCGGAGTGGCGTCGCCAGTGACCAATTTCACGCGATACTGCCACCCAGGGAGCGCCAACTTCTCATTGATGGAGAGGGCGCCAGGCAGCGCGCCCGCGAAGCGTGAGCTCCACTTCGTGCTATCTGCTGCCAAGACGCGCGCCACCTCCGTGGCCTGCCAGAAGTCCGTCCACGCCAAGTGTCCTTGCTGATCATCGCTCCTGGGACCTGCAAGCCTCCTCGGACGACCCCGCATGAGCGCGTCAGTAGCGCTCACGAGGCAACCCATGGCCGGCATGACGAGGCACCAGTACTGCTGGTTGCCTCGATAGATCTCCAAGAAGTTCCAGGGCATAGTCTGATGTCCGTAGTCCAGCGTAGGGTCCGCCAGTAGATAGGCCGCCTTCTCGATCTTAGGCTCTGGCATCTCAATCGTGCCTTCGCGGGTGCGGTAGAGGAGGCCCCAGCATATCTTCGACGCCTCCCAGCCACCCTCCTCGAGGTCCTTTTCCTCGTTGATGGCCTTGTCGCCGATGCACGCCCTTATCCCTTCGAGCGCCGTATCGCTACTCTGAGCCGCTCTCGTGCCGATGTCGGGCTCGACGAGCACCTGATCGTCCATGAGAAACGAGCTGTGAAAGGGGGCGCTGTCGTCCCACCTCGCATCGGCAGGGCGGTAGGATGCATGGTAGCACTTCGCCACCCACGCCCATGTCATCCACTCGCCCGGACTGCCCGTCCAACCGAACGTGAGGACCATGTAGACCGCCGTGATCAGGGCCGCGACACCCCACTTTCCTCCTTCAAGGTCCGCGCCGAAGATGCACGCGTCCATCTCGTGCATCCCCGCCCACCTGAAGGCGTCCTTGACATCCTTCTTGGCCAGCGCAGTGTCCACGCCCGGCATGCGCGCCTCCCACCGCGTGATGATGCGGGCGAGGTCCTCATGCCGCGGCTGGTCCGCTGGAGGGTGGTCCTCCTTGGGGCAGCTCTGGTTGGGGACCGTCCCGTCCCAAACCTTGTCGCTCATGGTGCGGTCTGGGTTCCGCTTGGGCACCCTCGCCATGGGCGCGCTCGCAACCTTGCTGAGCAAGTGCTCGTGGACGTTGGTGCGCAGCAGGACCCGGCCCTTCGCCGCATCCTTCCAGAGGGCGCGCATCACTTCGTCAAGGTGATCCTTCGCGCTGGGGTGGGGCAGCGCCTTGAGGCGCGCCGGTACTCCGCTGAACCTCGTCCCAGCCCCCTCCTTGGCCACCTTCCGCGCGTGGTCCAGCAGCGCGCCCTCTACTAGCGGCTCCAAATTCTTGTCGAAGATGCCCCTCAAGTGGTAGCCGTGCCTCCCCCACCAGACCCCCCTTAGGGCGACGATCGCCTTCTCGAGCGACCCCGCCTCCTCCAGCACCGCGTCTCCCAACTTTACCACCTCCTTGACCTCGTCCTCCTCAGAGTCCTGGTGGTCCTGCAAAAGATCATAGTAGGCCCTAGCCGCCGAGTCTTCCGGTCTACTCTTCGAGTCGCACTCGATGATGACCTCCCCCACCTTAATTGACTCCTCAATCCTGCCAACAAGCGCCTCCCCATCGCCGTGCTGATCTGAGCCCCCCCCATCATGCTCAGCTCCACCTGCTTGACGATCTCGTCGCGCCCGCTGCATGACCGTTCTGGCTACCAGGTCGGCCATCTCTTGCGAGTACGTCTTGCTGCGCTTGGTGACTGCCTTGCCCTCTACCAAGTCATGTACATGGTCCCCGCTACAGCGGAGATTGAGGGCCTTGGCGACGTCCTCTGAGGTCGACACGATGCGGGTGGGCTTGAGATGAAGCCCTCCTGCCGCGCTCCGAATGTTGAGCGCGCGCTGATCGAGGCGGACCTGGCGCCAGACAGGGTCGACGAGGGTCGAGGCGAGCAGGCGCCACGCTGCCGAGAGCCACGGGTTCTCTCCCGAGCATCCCCGCCCCTTGGCGGCTCGCTCGGCCATGATCCTCTTGGCTAGTGCGAGAAACACTGCCCCCTCCTTCTTAACCTTGGACAGGTCGACCCCTCGCGACTCGTTGAGAGCAACAAACGCACAGAAGGCGGTGCAAGGCCGGCTGATTCACGTCTCGTGCGGGTCGTAGAGCTGGATGAGGTCCAGGAGAAGCTTCCTGTCCCTCCTGCGGCGCAAGTCCTGGCCGTGCTGGAGCCCGATCTTGATGGCCCGGCCGCCCTGCTGCACCACTGCCTGGGAGATGCGAGCCTCCCCCGTGGAAATCTCCAGGAAGTCTAGCCGGCGACCTCGCTGCGGCAGAAGTGCTGCCTGCGCGCCGAGCCAGATACGGATCTCCTCCTCAGGCGGGTCCGAGCTCATCTCCCCGACCTTCTCGCCTCCTTGGCCCTCATCCTCCTCGACCTTTCCTGCCGCCGCCTTCTCCAAGAATAGCGCGGAGTTGGCCAGCGTCTCGTCGCTCAAGAGGCCCACCAAGAAGCCCGAGGCAGGGCGCCTCGTGGCCCCCAGGCCCGCGGCCTCTGCGCAGCCCTGGCACGCCAATGCGCCTGGGTGCGCGGGCGGGGAACGCGTGGTGAGCGCCAACTCAAGTAGCGCCTCCCAGCCCAGAGCGGGCAGCTCTTGCACATCAACTCCTGCTCCGTAGAGTTGTCCCATGACACCCACTCCTGGCGGGACAAGGACCCGCATGTGGCCCTTATGCACGAGCACCCACAGGATGCCCTCCTCCCGTCTCGTGAACTCGGCGCCGATGATGAGTTCGACCGCGACCCTGCCGTAGTAGTCCACCCTCACCGCACCCAGCGCCTTCGTGCGCAGGAGGTCGGGCGGCAGGGCCGCGTGCATGCGGTAGTCCTTGTCGTGGTCTCGGTGCGTGAGGTCGTGGCAGAAGATGCGGAGGTCTGCCTCCGCCTGCGTCAGAAGGCCCGGGACCTCGCCCAAAGCGCCCTCGGCAATCCACGCAGCTTGCAACATCTCCTTTCGGAAGTTCAAACTCTCCTCCTGAACAGCTATCGCCGATGGCCACTCGCACTCCTGCGGCGGGGCCTCCCGAATCATGTGCGCGGCGATCACGTTGATGATAGCGCACTCCCTGAGCTCGATCTCCGGGGGCTCCTTGCTTGAGTGCTGCAAGCCGTCCAACACCTCGACCGTCTCGGGGTCCAAAGCCAGCTTCTCGCGATAGTCGAGCATCGCCCACTCGCTGCCCGCCAACATGAGCGTGCCTGTCCCTGGCTCGTCATCCTCGCCCCACGTGATGGGGCCTACGACGGCCTGGCGAGTGGTGATCTCACCCGCCTTCCCCCGCCCGTACTGCTGCTGCATGAACGCGTCCGCCGCCTCCGCGAGCTCAGGGCACCCGTAGTCCACCGCGTGCGCGGCGAGGGCCTCCACGTCGTACTCTTCGTTCGCCTCCTTGGCCGCTCGGACTCGATTCCGAAGGTAGCAGCCAAGCAGGCCAGTCTCGGCCGCGATGTGCGCCCGCGTAGGGTCGGTGTCGATCTCGTGCATCACCTCCTTGCGCCTGGCCAACTCGGGGGTAGAGTCGGGCAGGTGGGCCCGCTGCTGTTTGGTCTGATGATGGTTGCCAAGCCAGCGGGCGTCAGGTCCCTGCTTGGTGACCCGCAGGTGTTCCTCCAGCTCTGTTGGGTTGAAGTCCTTGAGCTCCTGCTGTGCTTCCACCCAGCCAGACGGCGGGAGCACTGTGTTCTCCGCCATGTCGTTGGATGCCCCCGCGGCCGGCGCTGCTCGGCTGCTACTCTCCTCTACCTCATGGTCCGGGCCGACGCTGGGATCGATGCTGCCGCCTCTCCGGCCGTCGACACCTTTGCCGCTGCCCTTCCCGCCGTGAGCCCCCTTGCCGCCGCCCGCTGGGGCGGGCGCCTGTGCGCCCGCCTCGCCAGCTTTCTTGGACGCATCCTCAGCCTCTTGTGCTTGCCTGAGCGCCTCGATCTTCTTGTTCGCATCCTCGTGCGTGCCCACCTTGGGACCTCCCTTGGGGCCCCCCCGCTTGATCAGCTGCATCTGCACGGAGCGGTCCAACAGGCCGACCTTGCCGATCGGCTTGTGCGAGTGTGGGCACGAGGAGTTGTGACGCCCCTTCCAGCTGGACTTGTCCCAGCAGATGATGCGACCGCTCGCTGGAGACTTGGGGCGGTGGTCGAGACTGCGGCCGTACTCCTTGCGCGAGAGAGCATGCCCGAGCAGACCCGCGCCCCCGCGACCTCCTGCGGCCCCCCCCGCCGATCCCCCGGCGTCGGAGCCCCCTGAACCCGCCTTGCCCGCTTTGGGCCCGGACCTGGGCTGGATGGGCTGGAGGGGGGGCCGCATTAGAGCGGAAAGCCGCTTGCCACTGCGACCTCGCCAGCTTGTTGTGGTGCCTGACCATGATGTCCGTCATGCAGTACTGGTCAGGCTCGTCCAGGAAGTAGGTGCGCGGCATGCGCAACCACGGTCGCGGGTCCTCGCTGCTGGTAGGGGACGTGCACACGAACTTGATGCGGTCCCATGTCGGGTTTTCATCGCCCATGAGCTCCAGCATGCGCGCCCTCTTCATCCGCAGCTCCTCGCACCAGCGGCCGCGCAGCTCCGCCCATATGCCAAAGATGACGTTGGGGGGCCATGCGTACTCTGCCTCGTCGTTGAGGCTGAGCAGGTGCTCGGCGGCCTTGATCTGCTGGTCGTATTGCTCCTGGCCGTAGAAGCAAGCCCACGCCCGCGACTCGCGCGTGGCATCCTGAACCAGTGCTGGGGGGTGGACGCGTGCCTCGGGCGTGTCTCTAACTTGTAGTCCTTCGGGGGCACGTAACCATCCATGTCCGCCTCTGTCGTCCTCGGGAAGTTCGCGCAGCTGAGGCAGTAGTCCGGCAGGTGCAGGTGATCACGCCCCCCGTGCTGGAACGCCGCGAAGCCGTGCGCGATACTATTGGTGATGTTGGTGGGGAACTCCATGGACCTGAAGAGTGGCCTGGAGTTCTGACCCACGGACCCCAACGCGTGGAAAGCATCCTTGCCGAGCAGTCCTGGGCACAACGTGACCGTGTAGTAATCGCATCCCCTGGCCATGAATACTAGCTGCTCCTCTGCGCGCCCAATACTGGCCAGCGTGCCCTTGGCTGCGCCGCCTGCCTCCTCCGCGTGCTTGTTGGCTCTCCCCAGCTCGCGCGCGAGGTTCTGCAGGCCGATGCCAACTTCGGACTCCGCCGTGGGCGCCGCCGGCACCTTTTCCTCCTGCGGCAGGGAGGGCGCGCCAGCGTGCCACTCCCTAGGGCGAGTCGCCATCTCCACAAAGGAGGGCGACGTGGGCGGTGGAGCCGCCCAGGGTGTAGTCGAGCTAGCCCCCCCGGATCCGTAGGACGCGCTCGGGTTGAAACCTGGCCGCGCCTCCCGCGGGCGGCCTCTGCCCGAAGCCGAGAAACCCCAGCCCCGGTGGGGGCAGCGTCGAACCCGCCTGGCCTCCGGGAGGAGCCCGCGCCAAGGCTGCCGGCCTCGAGCCTCCTCCTGCCGCTTCGTGACCATCAGGTGGAGCGTGTGCTGGAGGAGGGAGTGGCGGCCCGTCCGCTGCTCCTGGGTGCGGGCTACCCTCGCCGCCTTCCAACTCTCGACTCCAAAGGTCGCGGCACCCTCGAAGGAGACTGACGCCAACCTCGCTCACTCCCTCCTGCAGCGTGTCCGCCGCCTCGATCAGCTCCGCCAGCAGCTCATGCTTGCCCATCCCGCTCTCCGCTGAGATGACTCCTCTGGCTGCGCTGTCTGTGAGGCCGTCGGCGCGCTTGGTGAGGTAGGCTGCAACGAGGGTTAGCCTCGGGTCCTGGCACTTCTGCTCCTCGTCCTGTGCTTGGGCTCTGCGTAGCTTCGCGTCGAAATCGTCGTGTGTATCCCGACGAGTAGGAGTAGTGCTGCGACTCCGCGACCCGGCCCGCTTGGCCATGAGGTGCCGACTGCGGTCCTTGCTCAGGGCGATGGCTGACGCGGGGCTCAAGGAGTCGCCGCGACAGTTCGCGCCGCCCCCGTGGTCCGACAGCCGCAGCGCTGCGCCAGCGCGCCAGCAAATCGCGGGCGGCTGCGCCTCCACGAACTCGTCGAGCCGCTCGGGCCCGGGGGGGCGAAGGCCCCGTCCGAGACGGAGAAGGTCAGCCCCAAGCCCATCGCCTCCACGTCCGTACGTGGGTCGTCGCTCTTGCCGTTCTTCGTCGGGCCGATGAAGCGGGCGGGGAAGCTGTAGTATGCATCCCACTCCGATCCCTCCAGCGCCAGAGGGTCACGAACGTGGATGAGCCAGACCGCGTCCGCCTCGGCCTTGGCTGGGCTGCCCTTGCGGCTGGCGGCTACCGGCGCGCGACGAGCCGCGCGCTCCTCACTTCTCCTCTCTGGCCTCGCGCCTCCTGGGCGCTGGTCGCCGCCCTCGCCATCTCGATGGGGAGTCGCGGACCGGCCCCGCCGGCCCACCGCGCGGTCAGCCGCGTGAGCCGTGCACAGCGGGAAGCCGTCCTTCTCGATCACATGGGCGCGGTGACACTGTGAGCGCGCGCACTTCCGCCGAGCTGCCTGGCTGTCGTAGGCGCCCGCGTGATGCACGCACGCGCGGAAAGTCCAAGTGCCGGCCTCCTCCTGCAGGTCGCGAGTGTCCGAGATAGCAGCATCCTCCACCAGGAGGAAGACTGGACTCTGCCTGGCAGTGTCCGTGCAGCACTGAGCGCTCAAGACCTGCGTGCTGCCCTCGGCGAGGTAGGCCACTTGATCGGCCTGGCAGACGTCAACGCTGGGCTCCGACTCTGTCTCCGAGTTGGGGTCCATCTCCTCCGCCTTGCTGGTGGGGTGCCCCGGCTTGGGGTGTCTCATCCTCTTGCGGGCACAGCACCTGAGTAGACGCCCCATGGCCTTCCCACGCCTCGACCCGCCCAAGCACAGCAAAGCCTCCCGCCTGCGCGGGCCCGGCCTGCGGGGGCGAGCTTGGCCAGGTCCGCCGCGTTGATCGGGGAGCTGTGGGGCGCGACGCACGACGAGCAAATATGCACCATCGCCTTGTCCCCAAGGGGAAGCGTGCACGGAGTAGTGGCGCACAGGTGGACCATCCCGATACCGTCGTCGTCACGGGCAGCCTCCAGATCCGCCTTCAAGCGCCGATGCGAACTCCCTTTCACGTCCCGGAACTTGTAGACATACCCGTGGCGAGTGAGCCGGCCGCCCTTGAGTGGACCCTGCTCGAGTCTAGCCACGGAGCCTCCCGAACGGACGATGAGGTCGTTGGGCATCATCTTCTCTGCCCCTCCTCCTCGGCCTCGGACCTCGGTCTTGATGTAGTCATCGCCAATCCCGAGGGCCTCGGCACTGCCATGCCAGGTGAGCGCTGCGGCTGTGTTGCCGCCCAGCGCCAGCTTCACGTCGTGCCCCGACTTGCTGCCCTGCGCAAAGCCCCATCATCGTGGAGAACAGCAGGGCCAAGTATCTCCATGCCGTGCCCACGAACCAGAACACAACGCCCACGGTGGACCCCAGCACGGTGCCGACCACGACCACCACCATGGCTATAGCAGCCCACTGCAGCTTGGCCCAGTAGGCGCCGAGCATGTAGCGGCCCATGGAATCCACAAGACCCATGATGAAGGCGACGAGCTGGTGGAGGAGAGCGCCCAAAGCGTAGCCCGTCCTCTCTCCCAGCCACTTCAGCGCCGCTTCGACTCCCGCGCTGACTCTCTCCCTGGAGAAAGAGTGGCAGCCTCGGCTCAGCGTCGCGTGGATGAGCATCCTGAGGCGGCGGTGCCTTGTCGTCCGCGGCGGCGTTGACGACACCACCAGACCCCGGCGGGGGCGGGGGGGGGCTCTCCTCTGCGGCGCGCACCTCCTCAGCCTGGCCCCCCCGCCTGACCTCATCCCGGGTCGGAGCCCGCCTCCTGGGCGTCTCCGTCTCCTCCTCCGCCAAGGAGCTCCTCGAAGGGGCCCCGGCCTCGCCTCCGCTGGGAGGTCGTCGGCGTAGTAGTAGCCGTAGTAGCGGGGGTACTCCTGGTCTCCCCCGCTGCTGTCAGCAGAGCGCTCGTCCAGACCGGCCATGGCTGGCGGCGGGTCCGTGACCAAGGGCTCGATCGGTGCAGGGAGCGCCGCTGCTGGAAGTGGCCTGACTGGCGCCCCCACCGCTGGCAGCTCGTCACTGTCCGTGGCACTGCAGTCAGCTCCGTGCGCATATCCCGGCGAAGCCTGCTGCTCGTGTTGGGCACCCTCCTCGTCAGGGTGTGCCCGTTCATGGCCGCCCTCCTCGGGGCTCGCCATGGTGGCCGTCGCGTGCACAGTTGCATAACATGCAGCTCACGCCGAAAGACGAATCCAGCCAGGTGACCAGCGCCCCGACGGCAAGCGCGAGCGTGCACTCGATACTGTGGAACGCCCTCATGTCTCCCCGCCGCTGCGCCAGATCGGGCGCGCCGACAAGGGTGGACCTGGAGGCCTCACTCTGCTGCGGGCCGCGGGGCTCCCCTCCGGAGCCCCCGCCCGCACTGGAGGGGGGACCTGGCCCAGCCACTACCCAGCACTCCTCAGCGTGCCCGTGCTATGGCCCCGCCCGCCCACCCCAAAATGCAAGCGGTTCCTCAGAGCCTTGAGAGACACGGCAGCGGGAGAGGACAAGCAAAGGAGAGGCTACGAGGCGGGAGGAAACCCACTGTTCTCACGAACGATCACGGACGATCCGGGCCCCCCCGGACGCCTCGCGGTGAGGCGCAACCGCTGGAAGGCACCCCGAGGCTGGAAAACGTCCAGGGCCGGACGAAAACACTCGGAAACCTCTAACCACTTCGACCCCCCTCCCTAACGCTGCCCCTGTGGCGGGCGCGCGAGTGAGCGCCTCGCCCAGGGCCTGCGAGGAGCCCAGGCAGACCGCGCCGCATGGGAGGCCTGGGAACACCTGGCGTCAGACGGCCGCCGCCGCTGCCGGCTCTCGGAGGCCCCTCGGACGCCCTCGGCGGCCCTCGGAGGCCGTCGGTGGCGGCGGCGTCGTCGTCGCCGTCGCCGTCGCCGTCGCCGTCGTCGTCGTCGTCGTCGTCGCCGTCGCCGTCGTCGCCGTCGCCGTCGTCGTCGTCGTCGTCGTCGTCGGCGTCGTCGTCGTTGTCGTCGGCGTCGTCGGCGTCGGCGTCGGCGTCGGCGTCGGCGTCGGCGTCGGCGTCGGCGTCGGCGTCGGCGTCGGCAGCGGCAGCGGCGTCGGCAGCGGCAGCGGCGTCGGCGTCGGCGTCGGCGTCGGCGTCGGCGTCGGCGTCGGCATTGGCGTCGGCATTGGCGTCGGGGGCGCCGGCAGGCGGATCGACAACCCTCTGCTCAACAACGGAGCTATCGCCCGAGCAGAAGCGGACTCGTACCACCGCCAGTGGAGACCGAGAACTCAACCTCGAAAACCACAGTCGTGGAGGAAGAGGCAACGGCCTACCCACACAGTCTTTGTGAGCTTCGCGCGGAGCTCCGAAAATGTATGTTAGTTTTTTTTCCTCGAGGTCTAACTCTTGGTTGCATAACCGCATCGATTGTGGAACATTGCCTCGAAGGCCTGACTTCATGATCTCCAGCTGGGCTGTGCCAATCTCTAGCCCGTTGACCACAAAGGCAAGAGCCATCATACTGGTCACCGCGTGTCAGCTGCGCCTGCTGCACGATTCGACTATCCGCTGTTGGCCATGGTGGGGCCAGAAAGTATGCAGACGCGCCAGTGCATCCAACTCTGTGGGTTATATCAGACAACTACTGCTGATTCCCCGCCCCACGCTTCTTACAATCAACAGTACAATCCAAACGTGCCTCGAGGGGTCTGGAGATTCCTAGCCCGCTGGATTACTTTTGACAACGGGCCACAATCAATACGCTCTACACCTGGACCGCCCCCAACATATCACAACATTTGTTCCCAACCATCCTGAGGTGTGGGGTCCTCGTTTTGAAGAGACGGCGCCCCGCGTTCTCCTCCTCCCGCCTCCCTCCTCCCCCCTCCTCCCATGATCATCATCATCACCACCATCATCATCACCATCACCATCACCATCACCATCATCCTCATCCTCCTCCTCCTCCTCCTCCTCCTCCTCCTCATCATCATCATCATCACCATGATCATCTTCATCATCATCACCATCATCACCATCAGCAGCATAATCATCACCACCATCACACCCAGTGTAGCGTTTCGAGGCCCCATAGGGAGCTCCACCCAAGGCCCCAATGGAGGTGGCCACATGCGTCCGCCACGCCCAGTACAGCGTTTCGTGGCCCCACAGGGAGCTCCACGTAAGGCTCCAGTGGGGGTGGCCACACGCGTCCGCCGCACCCAATACAGCGTTTCCACATAGGGAGCTCCACGTAAGGCCCCAGTGGAGGTGGCCACATGCGTCCGCCACACCCAATACAGCGTTTCGTGGCCCCATAAGGGGGCTCCACCCAAGGCCCCAAGGGGGGGGGGGGGGGGGCACATGCGTCGGCACACCCAGTACAGCGTTCGTCGCCCCATAAGGCGCTCCACCTGCGGTCCCAGTTGAGGTGGCCACATGCGTCCGCCACAAGTACAGCGTTTCGTGGCCCCATAGGGAGCTCCACCGAAGGCCACAATGGCACCGCCCACATGCGTCGTCCACCACCCAATATTGCACTTCGTGGCCCCATTGATGGGGAACTCCACCAATCCCCAATGGTACCGCCCGCATGCGTCCCCCCCAACTGGTACAACGTTTCGTGGCCCCGTAAGGGGCTCCATTGGCCCGCGCATGCGTCCGCCACACCCAGTGCAGCGTTTCGTGGGCCCATAGTGAGCTCCACCGAATGTCCCAGTGGCACCGCCCGCATGCGTTGGCCACCACCCAGTGCAGCATTTCGTGGCCCCGTAGGGAGCTCCACAGAAAGACCCCAGCGGCACCGCCCGCATGCGTTTCCCCCAACCAGCACAACGTTTCGTGGCCTCATCGGGAGCTCCAGCGAGGGGCACCGCCCGCACGCGTCCGCCACACCCAGTACAGCGTTTCGTGGCCCATAGGGAGCCCCACCGAAGGCCCCAATGGCACCGCCCGCATGCGTCTCCCCCACCCATTGCGGCACGTTCCTCACGCGTTTCGTGGTCCCATAGGGAGCTCCACCGAAAGCGGCACCCACAAGGCGTTACTCACAACTGCATATGTTTGGGTCCTTCGCCAAGATAGCTTTCACTGAATTTTCACTTGAACACTGGTACCTTGTTCCAAAACATCCTGTGGATTGTGTCCTCATTTTGCATCCGCAACGCCGCGCTCCACTCCTCCCGATACCCCTCCTCCCTCCACCGTCATCCTCATCATCACCACCATGATCCTCCTCCTCCTCATCATCATCCTCATCATCCTCATCCTGGCCCCGGTCCTGATCCTCATTACCATCACCATCACCACCGCACCACCACCACCATCACCGTCACCATCACCATCACCATCACCATCACCATCACCATCACCACCATCATCATCATCATCACCATACTCACCATCATCACCGTCATCAACATGACCATGACCATGACCATGACCATGACCATGACCATGGCCATGGCCATCACCACCGCAACCCCCCCTGCCTCCTCCAGTCATCATCATCATCACCACCACCATCATCACCATCCTCCTCCTCCTCCTCATCCTGATCCGGATCCTGATCCTCATCACCATAACCACCACCACCATCACCACCACCATCATCACCACCACCGTCATCACCATCATCACCGACAACATCGCAGCGCTATTTTTCCATCGGGCCCACACCGCCCATCCCTTCGTTGGCGACAGAGCACCGCTGGCGCGGCACCAGCCTCCTGGTCATCACCCCATCTAGAGGGGGACCGTCCTAGCCCATCGCTGGCGGACACGAGGCGGCCGGAGGGGAGCAACCCATCGCTCCGGCCCATCAGGGTGGGTTGGGTGGGGATCGCTGTGGGCTCAAGCCAAAATGCCCACGGATCCACACCCACCCAACCACCCTGGTAACTGCTTCGCTCGCTCCGTTGTCCCTTCAAACATGCTGTTTTCTACGACAACATCGCAGCGCTATTTTTCCATCGGGCCCACGCCGCCCATCCCTTCGTTGGCGGCAGAGCACCGCTGGCGCGGCACCAGCCTCCTGGTCATCACCCCATCTAGAGGGGGACCGTCCTAGCCCATCTCTCTGGGCGGACGCGAGGCGGCCGGAGGGGGGCAACCCATCGCTCTGGCCCATGCCGCCACCTCCGCCGAAGGGGGCGCCCGTTTCACGCAATGCTTGCACAGATCGCCTGGCTCCTCAGAGCAGCTCATCTGTCGAGCTTGGCCGTTGCCTCGGTGCCACCAGCCGCAGAAGGCAACGCAGGGATCCGAGGCCAAGTGCGCCTGTCCCTCTCGGCGGCCGCCACGCTTGGTCGTGCACTTGATGAACGCGATGCCGCCGGCCAGCTTCGCCGTGTGCTCCTTCAGTATCTCGTCCACTCTCGACGACAGGCGGCTGTGCTCCTCCTGCAGGGTGGCCACGGCTGTCGAGGTGGACGCCGCCCTCTCCTCTAATGCAGCTCGCGCAGCACCCGCGACAGCGCGTTCCTGCTCCTCAGACATGGCCGGTACTTTGCGTTTGGCCTGAATTTCCTGCGCCGCCTCTTTCAGCTCCAAGCCTTCTGCCGTCTGCCGGGCCCAAGCAGCTGAGGCTGCCAAGGGGCTCTCCCGTATGTGCGACAGTATAGCAGAGGAGCCCCACCGGCCGAAAAGCTGTATCTTCCATATCTCCATCCCAGACATGGCCATCCTGATAGCGCCAGAAACCCGCGGGGAGTGGCCCGTGGGGACCACCTCCAGCCCGGCAGCGCCGACGACCCTGGTAAACGCCCGAACCATGCCCGCCATGGAAGGATGGGCGCCGCCAGCCGTGGGGAACAATGGCCAATCGCATCGGGCACCCTCGGCCCGTGCGGACCCAGCAGTCGCCGCCGCAGCCACAGCACGCCGCAAATGCAGCACTGGGCATGCCGCTGGGCAAGCGCACCCGTGCGTGCGCTGTTTCCCCAGCGCGCTCTGGTCGCTCTTCGAAACTGGCAGGTCGAGCGTTGCTGTCCCGCAGCAACCGCGAGGGCCAGGAGCAAACGATGCGGCACCGAGCTTCGCCGTAGAGCCTTCGATCTCACGCATAAGCCAGAGGGTGAGGACAGCGAAAGCCAGATATGGCTCGAGAGGTTCCTCCGAGCCTTGAGGGCCACATGGCACGGCCACCGCTGTCTCCGGCGCCGCGACCTTGTCGAGGCCCACGAAGGGAGCTTGTCTGGGCGGCCCCAAGCCCCGTTTACAACTGCGTTTGGCAGCGGCCATTTCCAAGCTGAGTTGGTCCGTCCACGCATGCCCCAAGCGAATGTGTTCCTGCTTCATCGTCTGAAGGTACGTGACCGCGCTGCGGTAGCCAGCGGCCTTCAAAAGCGCTGCGGCGTACCCCAATAACGCAACAGAGAGCGGGTACGGCTCCACCTCCTTGGCCCATGCGCGCCTCCGCCACCACCGAAGACGAGCCTCTCTCGAAGCTGTCGTCGAATCCGCGTACTTGCCCCCCTCGTAAGCCGAGATCGCGGAATGCAGATCGGCAGGCTGGCGCTCCAAAGCCATAACTTTCTGAGGGGGGCCCCTGGTACACGGCCTCCTGCACGGCGCCCCCGGCCTCGGCGGCCCGCAACTCCCGGAAGATGCCGAGGGCACAAGTACTTCGTCATGAGCTGGCGGCCGTACTGCCTGAGAAGATGCCCCCTCCACCGGGCCGGCTGGGGACGTGACCGCGCTCGCACTCGGGCAAACTCCAAAAGTCGAACTGCGTCCAGGGATACTTCCACGCCCACGTCCAGAATCGATCAACGCCATGCCCTGCTCCGCAGTCGCCAGCGACAAGCCATGCAGCGCAGGCTCCGGCGCCCTCCGCCTGGGGTGGACACCTTGCCGCACCTCCGCACTGCGGCCAGCGCTGGCGGAGGGGGCGGGGAGAGGGGCGTCCCATGACGTGGCGGGCTGCGCCGGCGGCGCCGTCGCCCTGGGCGCCGCCGCCTTGGCATCCAGGGAGCCGCCCGGCCAGCGCGCCATCCGCGTCGAAGACCGCCAAGGGCGCGCCCTCGAGCCTTGAACCGAACAGCACGAAATATGTCCTGCCAGGAACACCTGAAAAGGAACACAAAACAACTCCTCCGACTCTTCCGCGCCATCCGCCCCCCCACCCACCCGCCACCGGAGCCGACGGTCGGAAACCGCGACGCCAAGACGGCCGGCCCGCGTCGCGGGGGCGGCGCAGCGGGGGGGGCCAGAAGAGGGGGGGCCCGGAGGGCAAAGGAGGGGAGAGGAGGGAGGACGGAGGGGAGGGAAGGGAGGGAAGAGGAAAGGGGGGAGGAAGCAGCAGCAGGAGAGGAGGAGAGAAGGGGTGGCGAAGTTGGTCCGCCCGCTCCTCGTCCTGCGCCACAACGCACTTGCGCATGCTTCTCGGAGAAAGCAAATCGCACCACGTGCGAATTCGCCTGACGAATAACCGCCCCAATTTCCGCCCCTCCCCAGGGGCGGAAATTTGGGCAGTTATTCCTAAAACGAATGTACACACAAGTATGCGTGCACAGTTTCGACCCCAGGAGCTTCGCACGAGCGCGGGGCCCGCGCCCAGGTTCAGACCGCGAACCTCCAGGGAGGGCGTCTGCCCCAGACTCGGGCGCAACCCCGGAAGCTCTCGGCGGGGCGCTTTTGAAACACCACACACACACCACGCACGCGAGAGGACGTGCAAGTGGACACATGTGCGGGCATATTTTCCTCCCAATGAATGACACACAGTACGCTCAGCAGCGCTGACGCAGCGCGTCATGGACGCTCAGCGGCTGACACAGTGCGTACAGGCGCGCCCTCGGCCTGAAATCTTGGTCTGCAGCACTCGCAGACCCAGGTCCTCCACCTGCGGGACCGTGGCCTGCTCCGCCCCGGCGAGAAAGCGGGGGGAGTGGCCGTCGCAAGAGACCCGGCTCAGCGCGTCCGCGAGCTTGTTCTGCTCCGCCCAGATGTGGAGGCCCTCGAGAGCATGGCCCAAGGGGGCCAGGTGGAGGGCGAGCTCCTTGGCCACATCGATCATGATGGCCGAATCTCCACGTAGCTGGACCAGTGCTGCCAGGACGCCTTGCGCGTCACCCGCAAAGGTGATGCGCCCCAGGACCTCTGGTGAGATCCACAGCTTTGCTGCGAGGAGCATCGCAAATGCTTCCCGCGACGCCCGGCCAGCCGGGCTGCCGACCTGCGCGTGCAGGAGCTCCTCGTGCGTGTGGTCCCATGTCACAGCAAAGTACGCGCGCGGCGCTTCGCCAGCTCGGCGGGCCGCCGGCGATGCCCAGCAGCACCCGCCGCCGCCCCAAGGCGAAGCGTCAGTTTCAACGTACAAGCCGTCGTGGAGTCTGTCGACGAGGTAAACATGGCGCGTCAGATGTAAAGGCGCGTCCGTTGCGAAGGCGACCAGCCATCGCAATGCCGGCTCCACCTGCTTGCGGAAGAGGACGGGCGGGTTGCCCTTCCGAGCCTTGGATAGAGCTCCCCAGAGATGCCGGACAAGCGGTCGGACCTGGGGAAGCAGGCCGCCGATCCAGCCTCCGCGGCCGGCCAGCTGCCTCACCCTGGCGACGGGGGGCACTGGCTTCCGCTCCTCCAGCAGGTCGGTGCACGCGCCCCTGACCAGCTCCAACTTCTCCTCAGGTAGCGACACGCTCACGCGGCGCACGGCCGTGTCGGCCTGGATCGCGGCGCCAATCCACGAAACTGAAGTGCCAAAGCTGACCTTCTTCCAGGAGACCCCGAAGCCGAGGGGCTGCCACAGCACAAGTATCTTAGCGAATTCTCTCCGCACTGTGCGCAGCGAGCCAGACATAGTCAATATAGAGTCGTCCACAAAACACTGAATGCGGCCCTTCTTCTCGCTGAGCGTCGCCTGCGTGAGGCGCATCAGTGCTGCCGCGACGCGGCCCCAGACCAGCGGCCCAGTGCCAACTCCAAAGAACACCGTGTCATACACAAAATACCCCCCGCAAGCGTAGCCTGCCAAGTGCTTATTTTCCCTTGGGTCCGTTCTCAAGAGCTTGAAAGCGTCTTGAAAATCAGCGACCAAGTAGTACACCTGGTGGGGGTCCTGGACGCGCGCGAACGTGTCCAAGGTATCCTGAATGACGTCGTGGAGCCGTGGCAGAACCAAGCGCTCGCGGAGAAGGATCTTCGAATTGACTCTGCTCCGCCTCAGGTCGTGGATCAGACGGCACTTTCTTGCCCCGGCCTTCGCGGTGATGACGGCGCCGACGCGGGGCAAGGTGAGCGGGCCGTGAATCGCCTCCAAGGCGCCCCGGTCTTGGCGCCACGTGGCGTACCCTTTGTCCAGCTCCTTCTGGAACGCGGCGTCGGCCTCCTCCCTGTTCTCCTCGTAGCTTCTGTAGTTTACCGGGTCGCCCCGGTCCACGCAGTGCTGGAGGAGGGCGTCGAGCTTCTCCCTGGCCGGCCCCACAGAGGTGGGCTCGGTCTCCGGGAAAACGCCGGAGGGCAGAATCGGCACCTCGATCCCGAGCGGGGCGTAGCGCTGCAGCCACTGAGGAACCTGCGTCTCCGGATCCCCCGCCGCAGCCAGAATGTCCTCCAGCATCTCTCCCTGGGGGCCCTCGCGGTCGTGGTGCCTCACCCCCAGGCGGGCCGCAAGGGCCGCCTGCCCGCTCCGCGCGGCAGCAGGAGCGAGGCCTGTCGCCTCTGGGCGGCCCAGCTCCTCGACCACCCTGTCGACGGCGTCGCACAATCCGCCGGCGACGTCTTCGAGGGCAGCGGCGATCTGAGCGCCGAGCGCCGCCCAGCCGGGCAGCTTCCCCACGCCTCTGCGCGGGTTGCGGAGGCCGCCGATGCACGAAGATGCCTCTCTCCCGCCGCTGTCTGGCTGTCTCCTGCTGCGCGGCGTCCTCCTGCCCAGCGAAGACGTCGTAGGTGGTGGGCTGCTTCGCGGCCAGGTCCGGCTGCTTGCTGAGTTCGGCCCTGTACGCAAATGCCAGTGCGCTGCAGAGCCCTTCCGGATAAGACGGCGCCAGTTGAGTCTTCCACGCGGATCCGCCCGCAGGCCCAATGCACCTCCCGCCGAGGCTGGGGTGCACGTGCACCGGGGGCCCCGGGCACCTCTCGGCGAGAACGCCAAGGAAGGGGGCGTTCGTCAGCCAGCCCGTCGGCTTCCTGTACGGGCAGCCGAACATGCACTGGTCGCACACCACCCGCACGGCACCGGCAATGCGCAGCAGGGAGGCGACGGGCCCGCACTGCCAAGCGCACGAGGCTTCTGGATTCTCAAAGGAGAACCACCCGCCAGCCTTGGCCTGGGCACGACACAGCCTCGCCGCCCTGGCAACCAAGGTGTTGCTGTCGAGCACGTGCTGCGGCTTTGGGGTGCCGCTGGCGGGGCGGGCGCGCCTGCCGGTTCTCCGCGCCTTCGAGAAATCCGCGCAGCGCGGTGCCACATGGAGCCATCGCACTCGCCGCTGCCGAATCAGGCTGAGAACCCGATGATAATGATCGTGATTCAGAAGGTCCAGAACCTGGTCGCGGAGGCCCGCCGCGGCCTCGAGGCACTGCGCCGTGAAGTGATCAAGATGCAGCCGCGCCACAGCCGCCGTGAGCCCGCCGCCGCGCCCAACGAGCTCCAGGAACTTGGGCCTCTCGCGCGGCCCCGGAGGCCGCCTCCGCGAACGGCTCGAACCGGTGCTCGGGGCCCTGGATCGCCCCCGGGTGCGGGCACTCACCCGCGCGCCCCAACGAGCTCGATGCGCCAGTCTGCGCTGTCCGCCGGGCGCGGCTGCGAACGGCGAGCCTCCGCCAGGCGTCACGCGCGCAGATGGGGCGCGTGAGCCCGAATCATCATCTTGAAGTGGCCGTGCTTGTAAAAGTACTGTGGGCGCCGTTTCGGGCGCCCGGGGCCCCGGCGCAAGCCCCTCCGGAGCGGGGCCCGGCGCGGGCGCCGAACCATCTCACTTCTTGCGCCTCTTGGCCCCCCGGCTGGCCGCCGGCGGCGTCCACCCCGGATGCTTCTCACAGCGGATGGTGCGGTGGGGCGTGCGGCAGAACTCGCACGCGTGCGCCCGCCCCTGTGGGCACGCCTTGCTGGAGCAACCCTCCTCGTGCTGGGCCCAAGCGTAGCATATTTCCACATTGTCCACTGACCGGTAATAGCGCCCATCGGCTCGTTGAGCATTGGGTCCCTTGCCACGTGGATCAATGCCCTTGGTGTCCTTCCTGTCGTTGGCTTTACCCCTGCCGCCGCCCTTCTTCTTGTTGCTGCCCTGCTGCGGCGCCGCCGTGAAGGGCGGCACCTGGGTGTAGGCCGTCCGCTGAACGGGCACCGTTGCCGAACCGTCCCGGGCAGCCTTGTCGCATGGCTTCTCCAAATGCTTGTACCAAAAGGTTTTGTCCTGGGACACAGCCCTCAGCGCAGCGTCCCATGGCATCTTGGGGTTCCAACTGGACAAGGTGGGCGACTTCTCGTGGAAACGCTCCAGTCGCCGGCGCTCGTTCGCAAGCTGCTCCGACCGCGCCAGAAAATCCGCAGCCAGTGTCAAGTGCCAGCACCCCGGATTGTCGAGGACGCGCTGGCGGAACTCAGCCGCGTACAAAGTCAAAGTGGCCTGCTGGAAGGCCCCCAATGAGAGAACAGCTGCCTTGTAGACCTCGTACGAGTCCTCCCAGATCTCCAGGGATTCTGGCCCGGGGATTTCCTGCGTCCGCCACTGGCCAGAGGCGTCCATGAAGCTCGCCTTGAATTTCATGTGGCGCTGGAAGCGGTTGCCGTTCGGCCCCCACACGCCGAAGTCCGCAAACGGCACGAAGCCGGCCTCCAGCCGCCGGCCCAACGCCGATATCTGCTCGTCGGTGTAGTTGTGGCGACCCATGGGCTCATCCCCCATCAAGACTATGTAATTGTTCCGGATCTTCTGTAGTTGGGCGTGGCTGTAAAGCTCCACCTCGCCCTTCAGGCCCTGGTCGAGGACCGCGGACAGGTTCACCAAATTAGCGGCGTGCGGCGCCGCCGCCGAACCCGGGGTTGCCGCTGCCGCCGCCTGCGGTTGAGGCGGCTCTTGATCGACCGGCTCAAGGTGCAACCCAAACTTCCGGCGGAGGGCGTTGTAGAGGAGGTTGAGGCGGCCCTTCTGGATGGCCGTGAGGCGTTCGCCAGCCTCCCTGCCCTCCCTGTCGACGCGGGCCTTCGCGACGGCAGACCGCACCGCTGACGGCGGAAGCGACGCCAAGATTGGCATCGAGGTGAGGTCAGGGTCCCCGAGCTTCGTCAAGACGCTCTTGAGTGCGCCCAGCTCCAGCCCTGCCCAAGCCCGCGCCGCCTCAATCTCGGTCCACTGCTCCATGGCCTCGACCGACGGCAGCACGCCCAGGGACACCATCTCGTGCGAGAAGCCGTAGAGTCCTCAAGGGACGAACCAAACTACGAGGGACCACCAGACCAACCAGCACGGTTCCAGCACCACCACCCCGGGGCGCAGCCACGAGGCAGAGGGGGTGGTGCTCAAAACCATGTTGGCCGATCAGGTCCAAGTAGTTCGTTTTGTCCCCATTTGGGGCTTGGATCGGGATCCGCCGATTGGCGCCCAACCACCCCCCTAAGTCCAGGTAGTTGTCGAAAGTCCTCAAGGAAAGAACCAAACTACCAGTAATCACATGTGTCGGTCAACACGGCTCGTGCACCGCCCCCCCCCCCACAGCAAGGTGAGGGTGGGGTGGTGCACGAAACCATGCCAACCGACCTGATCACGTGGCTTGATTCTTACCCAAATGTTGGGATCAGATCGGGATCCGCCCAAAGGCGCCCAATCTCGCTTCCCCCCCTAAGCCTGCCAGCACTCCGGCCCGAAGGCATCCAGAGTCTGGGTCCTATAGCTGGGGGGTTGGCCCTCAGCGGGCCCGTTAACCCCGTAACTCAGCCCCAGCCTCAGCGGCTGTAGGGATCCTGAGCGTGGCCCTCAGCGGACCTAGACACCCCCCCCGCCCAGCCCCAGCCTCAGCGGCTATGGGGATCCTGAGCCGGCCTCTGCGGCCCACCCCCAACTAAGGGGTCCCGCGCCGGCCGCGTGGGCCAACAGTGGCGCGACCCTCAGCGGGTCCTCTGATGGCGAAGACCTGGTGCTTGTCCAGGAAGTAGCAGATGTAGCCAGCGCTGCCGCCGGCGAGGAGAGCGAGACGAGGGCAAGGTCCTACCCCCTGTCCCCCCGCATGCGGCAGTGCTGATCACTGTGGGCTCAAGGCAAAATGCCCACGGATCCACACCCACCCAACCACCCTGCTAACTGCTTCGCTCGCTCCGTTGTCCCTTCAAACATGCTGTTTTCTACATCATCATCACCATGACCATGATCACCATCATCATCACCATCACCACCATCAACACCATCATTACTATCGCCACCATCAACACCATCATCACCACCGCCATTACTACCATGACCATGACCATGGCCATGGCAATGGCTATGGCCATGGCCATCACCATCCCATCACCATCACGATCGCGACCACCATCACCATCACCATCATCATCACGATCACGATTGCGATCACGATCACCATCACCATCCATCACCATCACGATCATCATCATCATCATCATCATCATCACCATCATCATCATCATCATCATCATCATCATCATCATAATCATCATCATCGTCATCATCATCATCATCATCATCATCTTCGTCGTCGTCGTCGTCGTCGTCATCATCAATACATGACCCAATTGGGGTGTTCGCATGCGTCCCCGCCACCCGACATGGCACACCACTCACACGTTGCGTGGCCCCATCGGGAGCTCCACATAAAGCCTCAGTGGCGACAGTCGCATGCGTCCGCCCCCACCCAATACAGCGTGTCGTGGCCCCATATGAAGCCCCTCGGAAGGCACTCGCGGCGACGTTCGCATGCGTCCCGCCCCACTGGGTGCAGCGTTTGGTGGCCCCATAGGGAGCTCCACCGAAGGCCCCAGTGGCGACGTTCGCATGCGTCTGCCCGCCCAGCACAGCGTTTCGTGGCACCGGAGGGAACTCCACTGAAGGCCCCAGCTCACATGGGGGGTATACCTGAGGCTTCAGTAACATCGCCCGCATGCTTGCCCCGCCCCATTCGGTACACCCTTTACGCACTTCGTGGTCCCATGAGGAGATTTACCGAAGGCGTACCGAAGGCGATGCCCACAACGGCGATACTCGCAATTGCGTATAGGTGGGTTTTTTGCCCGCATAATTCCTGCTGGTCGGGATTTTTTGTTTGAGTCTTCTGGCTGTTGTTATTGCACCTGGCGGTCCGGGTTTTTCCCAACCATCCTGCGGTATTGGGTCACTCCCCGTTTTGAAAAGACTGTCCCCGCGTTCCTCTCCTTTCCTCCTCCTCTCCCCCCCCGTCCCTCCTCCCATCCCCCCCCCCTCACTTTGGCACGCCCCTTACACGTTTCGTGGCCCCAAGGGAGCTCCACCGAAGGCCCCAGCAGGATCAAGCGCGTCCGGAGCGCACTTAGCAGAAACATGACTTAACTTCGTGCCATTCCGGGCGCGCCGGCTCGTGGCTCTGGTGGTACTCTCTGGCTGCCATGGCCAACATCATATAGTTCCCTGGGGCCCCCGTCCACCCGAACACCATGGCCAGGGAGATAATCCGCACGTTCCCCTCGAGCCCCGCGTGTGCGCTTGGGAGGGAAGTGCCGAAATCGCTGGCGTCGGCCGGCAGAATCTGAATTTACTTGGAGGCCCGAGAGAAATCCCGCTTTGCTTAAGGCATCCCCGGATTCCGCGGTCTGTGCCAGATGGCATGCTTAGCCACCTGCCAATGCTGGGGCTGGACAGCAGGGGGGTGGCCCCGCTTGCTGGTGGCTGCGTTGGCGGACGGCGTCGCGTGGATCATGCGCCCTTCCGTGGATAAGGTGCGGTCAGGTAGCTGCTGAAGCACACTGCCAAGTGGTGCTTCCACCAACTCCGTCAGGAAGCCCTCCGACCGCTGTGACGTGACCAGTGCGATGCCGTAGGCCACGTCCTTCCAAACTTTCTCGTAAGCTTCCTGGAGGTGGGCCCGCGCGCTCGGGTGCGGTTGTGCCCTCTCCTGTACTCGCTGCGATCCACGCCTCGCGGGCGCCCCGACCTCGGTTAGCTCGCGCACGTACTCAAAGTGCTCGCGCCCCAGGCGTGCCTGCACCCGCTCGCTTATCGCATCCTGGAGCGGGTTGCCCAGGCGGTCATGCCGCGTTTTCCGGAGTAGCGTAGCCGCCTCTTCCAATCAGCCCGCGCTCCGCACCAGGCGGTCCCCCAGCTCCACCAGGGTGGCCATCGCCTTCGCGTCGAACTCTGGATGGGCGGTGCAGAAAATGAGGTAGACTGTTGCCAACTCGGCTGGGCTGCGCCCGTCGAAGCTGTCGCTCAGATCCGCTTCCGGGTCCTCGCAGGCCATCTCGGCCTTCCTCTCTTTCGGGGGCGTCCCCGGTGCCTTCGCCTTTCGGCTGGGCCACTCATTCTGCGCCCGTCGCATATGGCTGGCGATGGCCGTCGGCATTTAGAGCCGAGCCTCTCCATCCCAGCGAAATCGACGTCTTGTCGACCTCCCGACGATTTCTGCTGTGGGGGCGCCCCTCGGCCATCCCACAAAAGGCTTTAACTGCCTTTTCAGCGATCCAGCGTTGGTAGGCGCCCTTGAAAGCCTTGGCCCAGGCTGCGCGCAATCGAGGCGCCCAGATCTTGGCCTCCTCAGTCCGCTTGGTACCCGCCCTGGGCACCGCGCCCTTGAGTTCCACGTGCTCGCGGCCCCGCGGGCGCCGACGTGCCGGCAGGGGGGCGTGCGTGCGAGGCGGGGGGGGGTGGCCGTCCACCGGCTTCCCTTCATGTAGCGCCGGGGGGGGTCGTCCGAGGGCCCCTTTCCCCAGGGGCCCATGTGAATCGGGGCCGGATGGCCGCGAGGACTCGATGAGGAACTCCTTTCCCTCATCGAAAAAGGTCTCGCAGATCGCGCGCGTGAGCTGCGTGCGAGCATTCCCGCCGAGTGCCCTGACCTGGGCGCGCCATCAGCCCTGGGTCGACCCGAATAGGACCTTCGGGGCACGCCCCAGCACCGCGCATTGGCGGTATCGGGGCCCGGCGGGGCCCGGCGGGGCCCGCGCCGCCTCGCGGGCCCTCGCCTCAACGGCTGGATCTAGCACGTCGTGCTCGGGGCGGGGGCCCTTCGCTTGCAATGTGTGCTAGTAGTACTCGATGGGCTCCAAGACTTGGAAACCCTCGGCCTTCAATGCGTTGGACCAACCCGCGGCCCTTGCATAGACTCTTGCCCGATGATCCCATGGGCAAATATCGGGTCGAGCCGGAGCGGCTTGGCATCGGCGGCTAGGAGCTTCTCCTGGACGTTGGCCGGGCGCCCGCCGAACGATGCTGGAGCCCGCGGTGCGGACCTCCCCAACCCGCCCCTCCGCCTTCTTGCAGTGAGCGCAAGAGGGAGCTTCCCCGGCACCGTTGGATCGGCGTCGGGCCCTTCGTCGAGCATCTCCTCCCGCCCCGAGCTGGTGAGCTCCCGGGCCAGGTGGCCCTCGCGGGCCCAACGCTGACCCAGCTCGGCCGCGGATGGCCCATCACCTGGGTCCAGTATGCGCACGTGGCCGTTCCAGATTAGAAGGGGGCCGCTGTCTCCTCAGCCCCTGGGTCAGTCCCCAGCAAGTGATCCACGCATAGCTGGCCGGCCCCACTGACGCGATGACCTGCAGGGTAACGCCCTGAAGCTCCCGGAGAAGGCGTGCCACGAGACATCGGTAGTCCTTGTCGCGGTGTGGGTGAAGTGCGTCGCGCAGGTGCGAGCGCGCGTCGGCCTCCACCGCTGTGATCCAGGGGGGGGGCGTCTCCCAGGGCGCGCCTCGCGACGCGCGAGCCCCCCCAGAGCTCGGTCTGTAGTTTAGCGGCCATCTCCCGCACATCTCGCACGTCAGGTTGGTCGCCCGCGCGCGCCCGCGACGCGAGGAGGCCGGCCGCCACGCGCAGCAGTAAGCACTGCCGCTCCTCTGCCCCCCCCCCCCCGAGCCCCCGAGCCTCAGCGTGGCCGCTATGCTAGGCCCCGGCTCCAGGCGATCCCTGTGGCCCCAGAACTTCCAGCGCGCTCGCTGAGGCCCATCCCAGAAGGTGTAGTTGCCGTGCCCGCGACGCCCGTCGCCCGACCGCTGAAAGGGGCCCGCGTCAGCCCCCCACTCTGGGGCTCGGCCCGTTACGCAATTGAGCTCGTCGCGCAGCTAGCTCGCCTCGCTGCTGGGGCCCCGGTGGCCCCTCTCCGCGGCATCCTCGAAGGCTCTCTCGACCGTCGGGCGCTCGCCCCGTAACCTCGCCCCTAGCGCCCGCCCGCGGACGTGGCTCTGCAGGTAGTTGCTGGCGCGGGCCTGGCTCTGGAATACTCCCTCCTCGTCCAGCTTTTCAATGGGCCGCGAACTCAGGTCTGAGGCCTCGCATGTCGGCTGGGCGTCCCGCGAGTGCACGACGCGCGGCTTGTCATGGTCGTCGAGGCAGCGGTCACCTGGCCCCTGAATGCGCCCCGTAGGTCGGGCAAGTCGTCATCCTTGGCTCTCGCTGGGCCCTGGGTTCCGTCGCCTGCGGGTCCGGCGTCGGCGGCCCCTACCATGGAGGCGTGCTCTGCCTTGGCTTGGGCGCGTGACTGCTCGATCCGCCCGTCTACGCTGGGCGGCGCTATGCGCGGCCTCCACTTATGCCCGCCGCGGCGAGTGATCTGCATGACCATCGTGTAGTCCAGGTCCTCGAGGTTCTTGATGGGCCCATGCGAGCTTGCGCGCTCCCCCGGGCTTGCGGCTACAGCCCGCATGGGTGGGAGCTCCCCGGCAGATAGGCGCCCCAGCCTTGTTGCGGGGGGCATGGGCCGCTGGCCGCGTCTGCTCTGCTTTAGTGAGTGGCTTCCTGGCTGGGTGGGTCTTGGCTGGCTGGGACTTGCCCCCGCCGCCGGCTGCGGTCTCGCTGCAGCCGCTCCCCGCCCCCGCCAGGCTCTTGGGCTCGAGATCTTCGGCCGGGCCATGGCTCGCTCCGGCGGCCGTCTGTCCCGCCGTAGGCCCTTTCGCGGAGCGCCCGTGCATGAGGGCGTTCAGTTGGTTGGTTGAAGGGTAGCCGCTTCATGGCTGCTTCCCGCCGTGGGACCATCGCTCGCTGGTAGTAGGCATCTGGGTCGCTGAGATCAAAGGCGTTGGGTAACCGATAGCTGCTGCCGGGGGTCAGCAGCGCCATCTTGACATCCCCTTGCGCGGATGATCGTTATTTGTTCCCAGCCCCAGCATATATATATATATATATATATATATATATATACATATGCATATATATATATATATATATGGCGTCGGAATTCGCGCGGCTCCTCGACCCAGGTGGCCCGCAGCGCCTCCCGTAGGTCCCGCGCCCAACTGTCCGGGGACTCGGCCGGATCCTTCTCATTGGCCTGTTCCAGCTGGGCTATCGCCACTCGCCGGCCCCTTCCATGCTCGAGGCCCATAACCGACTCGACCATCTGGATCTCGCACAGGGCCCGCTTAAACCAACTGGCCATGTGGGATGCGGGTCGCTGGTGCGCTTCCATCTTGTCATCGTCAAATAACCTGTACTTGTCGAAATCCTCATCGCGCGCCGGGCTGCAATCCGCGACGCTGATGTCTTGGGGGCCTGTCCCGAACGCCAGCGCAGCGAAGCCGTAGGCGATCCGGTTGGTCACGACCGCGGGCCGCTCCATGGCCTTCAGAGTGCTCTTGGAAATGGCGCACATCCGCTCCAGCGAGTCCATCCAGTCCCGCCCAGTGATGACCGCGCAGGCCTCCATCTCCAGGGTGCGGCGCCCCCTCGCCAAGTGCGCGTCCAGCTCGTCGTCCCGACCGATCCCAGCCCAGGTGCCGCGCGGCTTGCGCTCGCCCTCGGCTGCGCGGGCCGCCCGTTCCGTCGCGTGGGCGTTCTGCTCGATGGCCCTCGCGATCTCTGACGCTCCGCCTCCCAGGGGGGCGCCGTCGCCATCTTGGCCTCCCACGCGTTCGCCTCCGGGGTCGCCCCCTCGCAGCAGACGCCCAAGGCCTCGGCTGAACGCCTCGCCCCCTGCCAGCGGAAGTTTTCGACCCGCGTCGGGCGCCGGGCGGCGCCCCCTACGCGTAGGGCCCTGGCCCCTGGTGGCTAGCATTCGTGGCCGGCGCGGGCCTGCGCTCGCGCCGAACAGATCCCGCGTCAACCCGCGCATCCCTCGTGGCGTGGGCCCCCTCCGCCCCGGCGACTGGCCCCAAATTTTCGCTTGCGGGAGCTGGGCCGCCACTGGGTCTAGTTCGCCATCGCGCGTTGCGGCCCGGCCTCGCTGGGCCCGGCAGAACTCGGCCAAGGCCTGCTGGGCGTCGGCCCCCACCGCCCCGGTGGTGGCCTGGCGCGCCGCTCCCCCGCGGAGGTCGCGCCCCGCCTGGTCCAAAGTCACCTCCATAACCTCGGCCTCCGCCCCCGGCGCGGCGATGGGGTCGGTGCCGCTGCGCAGGGCCGACATTAAGATCTCGGCTGGGTCTGGCGCTCCGTCCCCCTCGTGGTCTGGGGGCGGTTCTGGGGGCGGTGGCAGCGGGGGCGGTCGGGGCGAGTCTCCCTCCGTGCTCCTGTGGGCGGGCGCCCCGGCCCCGCCGCGGTGGGTGGCCCAGCGGGCGCCTCGCATATCGCTGTAGTATGCCTCGTCGCGTAGGGCTGAGATGCCGACGCCTGCGGCCCCTGGCGGCATTCACCCTCGCGCCGCCCCGCTGATGCAGACGGATATGGTCTGCGAGCTCGCAGGGGGTGCATGCGCCGCGACTCGCGCGCCCAGCTCGCTCATGCCCATCGGGGCCTCGTAGAGCAATCCGTTGATCCAGTCGGCGTCGCGCCGCCCCTCGCCGACTGGGCCGGGGTGCCGCGTGATTATAAGCCAGAAAAAAACACACAAAGGAATTTTACACAGAGGGTTTCGGCACCACAAACGTTGCAACGCATGTGCGCGCATGCCGCTGCATCCCCACCGATCCAAACCAGGGTTGATGCACGACCGTGCTCTAGGATGGAGTTGACATGTATGGCGTAGCATGGCTGTCGGCGGCGACAGGATCCCAAGATCCGCTACCAACGGACATTCCATGGTGGTTTGGCACAGCCAAACCACCGTGCAACGTCAGTTTGCTCATCCGTTGACCGCAGCACGCGTCGCGGCAGCAGAACGCAGCGGCGCGCGCGGGCATGCGGGGCCGGCGATGTGGCTGGCCAGCTGCCAGCGCGAAATCGGCAGAGGGGCTAAAATCCACGTGGGATCGTTTTGGGCGTGGTATCCGGCGCAGCTGCATCGCGCTGCCATGCGCGCCCCTCGAGGCGGGAAAGCAAGCTCAACACAGAGGAATCGCGCGTTCTCTTGCGGGGGCGGCGAAAACGATCGCACGCGAAGGAAATTCCTTTGCGTGCCATGTGGGTTGCGCTCTTCGCGCGCGGTGACAGCTCCGAGCTGGAAAGGAAGGGGGGGCGGGGCAAGGCAAAACAGGGGAAAAGGAAAAGGATGAGGATGGCGAGAAAGAAGCGAAGGAAGCAACGGAAGGAATCCATGATGCGCGCAAGCGAAGCTAACGCTGCGGGCCGAGACAGTTGTTCGTTCGTTCGGTTGGCCGTGCGGCAGATGAATAGAAAATGATTTTTGTTGCTGCATATCGAAGGGACTTCTTGGGAGTGAGACTCGCGCTCTCTTCCCGGCCCCCTTTCCCACGCCCCGTTGCGAGCCCGCGACGATTTGTTCTGGCCCGCGGGCAGAGGACTGCCAGTTGCTGGTGAGCAGCCTTCCACCCGTCGCGCGTCCCGAACAAACGCGACCAGCTAAACGCGCAAACCGCCAGCCCCAAACGCCACCCCGATCCCCGAATCCGTGCCAGGCACCCTCTCAACGACGCCCCCTTCGGGCGTAAAACCAATTACCCCAGTGCGACCCTACCTAGAAGCTGGAGCCCCTAGGAAGGCAGCATTCGTTGCTATGCTATGCTATGCTATGCCGTGCCATGCCATGCCATGCTATGCTGCGCTACGCTATACCATGCCATGCCATGCCATGCTATGCTATGCTGTGCTGCGCTATGCTATGCTATGATATGCCATGCGATGCTCAGCTATGGCATGCTGCGCTGTGCGATGCTAAGCTATGCTATGCTCTGCTAAGCTGCGCAATGCTATGCTCTGCTATGCTATGCTATGCTGCGCGTTGCTATGCTGCGCTGTGTTATGCTGCGCTATGATATGTTTGCTATGCTATGCCGTGCTATGCTATGCTATGCTATGCTATGCTAATATGTGCTGCGCTATGCCGTGCTACGCTCTGCTATGCTATGTTGGGCTGTGCTATGCTAATGCTCGGCGAAACTACAATGAAGGTAAGCTACGCTAAGATAAACCTGAGCTAAGCTGAAACTAAGCTAAGCTAAGGTGAAGTAAGCTAAGCTGAGATGAGATAAACAACGCTAAGCTAAGGGGGCGTAGCTGGGGGAACCGCGGGGCCGATGCTGGGGGAACCGCCCGGGACGGGCCCCGCTGCCAGGCCCTTTAAGCATACTGAATAAGAACCCTTCTAGGCAGAGCCTAGGTAGGGAATAAATCCCGCTGTGTTTATTTGTTTGTTCCTGTTCTGAATGATGTCTGGCCCCTTCACCTCGGCCTGTGCGCCCTCCAGGCTTGCCCCGATGATCGCCGACGCGTCGCCAGATGGCCCGCGCGTCTCCATGCCCTCGCACGCGCCCAAGAGGAGATTCCAAAGCCGGGCCCGAGGCGCGGCCCGATCGCCGAAACTCGGGCACTTCTTTACTGCGAAATTCTCCTGGAGCCATTGCTGCGCCAACAACCTGTCGGCCGTGTGTCCCCTTCCCGCTGACCGCGAGCGATCGCCGCTTTCGGGCTCGGCGGACCTCGGCCGTCGCTGCGTTGGCGTGGGCGGTGGCGCTGCTCGGCGCGCGGGGGGGGGGCCCGCATCCCGCGCGGGCGACCGTCGTGGCCCTCGGCCTCCGTCTCGGCTCCCAGCGAGGCCCCCCCAGAAGGCCACCTCTCGCGGGGCCGCCGACGACGCCGCCGTCGCCGGGGGTGCGCGCTGAAGGCGGACGCAGCTGCGGTCGCCACCGGCCCCGTGGGGTGCGGCAGATGCCCCTGCGGCCGGGGTGCCCAGTCCTTCGCCGGCCCTGGGCAAGTTCCCCGCCCCTGTAAACGCATCCTCAGACCGACGAGTAGGCCCGGGCGCGTCGTCGCCTCCACCCGCGCGCGGGAGCGCCGCGGGAATTCCCGCGGGCCACCCGGTGGCGCGTCGGCATGCTGCATTTGCGACCCAGTGGCGTCGGACGGTACTTCTGTGCGCATGGGCGCACAGGCAGATCTGCGCCATCTACCCGGCCCGCGGCGCGGGCGCGCCGGGCGCCGCTGCGTCCTCCACTGGCAAGACCGCGGGTTCCATATGAGCCCTCGGTCCGAGCACCCCTCCGACTTCGACGGGCGGGCCCCGCTCGCCAGCTGCGCGCCGGCCCTCGCTGCTTGGCGCGGGCGCTCCTCCGCCTCGTTCTCGCTCTCTTAGTCTGGGGCCAAAGGCTGGCTTCCCGCGGCGTCGTTGATGTAGCGAGGCCCCGGGCGGGGGCAGCGCGTCCACCTGGGCGTCGACCAGCCCGACCCAAAGAGCAGCCACGGGGCCAAGGCGCCTAGCGCGCGCGGCCCCGCAGCCATGGCGCGGCGAGGTGTCGCCGCCACGTGCGCCCCTAGATTTACGATCTGCGCGTGGTCAATGGCTGCGCACTGGTCAACGTGTCAACGTGCATCGGGTGTTGCCATGCAACCCGCCGTCCGACTGAGATGCACCTGGCCGATGGCTTCCAAGCTCGCCATCCAGGCGCGGCTCGTGCAACCCAGTACCGGATCAATATGTGCCGTCGAGCCGTGTCGATCGAGGCGCGGTTGGCAGGACCCCCTCCCGGGCCCGCCGCTGCGCTGAAGTTGCAGGATGCGCGGGCTACCTGCCCGTGCTTGCGCAGTTCGAAGCAGGTGTTTTGGGGCTTGGTTGGTGCCCCGTCCGCGGCCCCCCTTGTTGTAGCAGGCGGTCTCGGCGTCCCCGGCCACTCCAGGCCCGCGGAACCGCGCTCGCTGAAGCGTGGGCTGGGGTGGCGGTAGGGCCGCCACTGGCCCTGCGGGCCGTCGGCGGCAGCGCGCTGTAAACTGTCCTACAGCGCCCGGGCTATCCCAGCGTAGGTCAGGGCTGGCGGCGCCATCGCCGTGTTGATGCAGTAGGCGGCGGTGCCCAGCAGGAACGTGAACGCGGCTATCATCACGCGCAGCGCGACCGTGCCCCACCAGTAACCCAAAAGGTTCGCGCCCAGGCTGTCCACCGCAGCTCAACGCGCTCTGGCCTGCTTAGCCAGATCCCCAACCCGCTGATCTCGAAGGCCCACTTGTGAACCCCCGAGACCGCGCGGGCGCAGGCTCACCAAGCCTGGCCGCGGGCGGCGCGCCGGGCGCGGGCACGTCCGCCCCCTCAGAACACCGCCAAGTCGGCATGGTCGGCAACCGCCCGCGCCAACCCTCGCTGCCTGAGCTCGGAGGCTCCTCCAGTGCTGTAGGGTCAGGGCTCGGTCCCGCGCGTTCCCCCTCCCCTGCCACAACGCGTCAGATACTCGAAGTCGTGGTCGTAAACGTGGTGGTAGTGGCCGTCGGGGCGGTGGGGTGGGCGATAGCCCCTTCCCAAACCCTGTGCTCGCCTTCGCGGCTGGCGGCTTCGCTCCCGGCCCCTGGTGCCCCTCGCTCCTAGGGGTGGGAGTTGCGCCGGGGGACGCGGTGGGCCGCGGTGCCCGCCTCGCGGGCTCGGTCGCCGACGGCGCTGGGTCCAAATCATTCCTCGACCGAACGGCCACCATCCGTTGGCCCGGCTTGTGTGCACCCCGCCGACGAGGATCGCCGCAGCGTGCGCCACGAGCCCCAGGGGCCCCATCGCCGCGCGGCCCCCCCCCCCTGCGCGCGAGCGTGGTTTCGGACGGACACGGCCCACCTGCACAACCCGAGGTCTCGAGCCCGCGTGGCTGCAGAAACCAAAATGGGAAACCCAAACATCCCCACCCCCGCCGCACACGGCCTGCAGTCTCAACGGGCAAACTGTACACATGATGATGATGACGAGGAGGAGGAGGAGGAGGAGGAGGAGGAAGAGGAAGAGGAGGAGGAGGAGGAGGGGAGGATGAGGATGAGGAGGAGGAGGAGGAGGAGGACGAGGAGGATGCGGAGGAGGAGGAGGCGGAGTCGGCGTCGGAATCGGAGGAGGCGGAGGAAGAGGATGCCATCGAAACGTGAGGCCAGTGCCGCCCGATGCGGGAGCGCATCGCGCCGATTCTGCATGGAAGCGGGGCGCTCCGCGAATCCACGCGCCTCAATCCGTGCTTCCATTTTTTTACCCCTGCGCGATGACCGCACCTGCAAGGCATGCCGTCCTTGGCCGGGCCGGCGGGCAGCGAGGCGGAGGGTCAGGGAATCGCCGGACAACGCCTGGAATGCCGCAGGAGATGCAATCTTTCACAGTGAGACCTGGGAGAGCACCGATACAACGCCGAAGCTCTGCAGATGGCGAAGCCAACAGTCTGAGCGCCGCGGGGGTCCAACCACCGGGCGACTTCTCGAGGAACGCATGCTCGCAGAGCCCCCGGTTACCAGCGAACCGTAAAAATACTAATTCACCTTGTCGGGCCGAGAATACGACGCAGCGCACAGCCGGACCTGTGCGTCGACCCACTTTCAGCAATGCCCGAGAAACCTTCCATATTGATAGAAGCACACGGAATGACGAAACCCACAACATTCCAATGCCAGGAGAAATAACTGAGAGACCATGACTGTAGAATGCCCGAAAAGCACCAGAGGTACGACATGTAGGTGTGAAAGAAGAAAGCGAATGAGAGCCCTCCGAATGCGCTGTCCCAACGCACTGACGATGATGGGCGGCTCAGCCGGCAACGCGAGGGCGATGTGGGCAGGAGCAGCCGGTCCCCGCCAGAGGCCAGGGCAGCACGAGAGCCCTCGCCGCGGCCTCGACAGACTTCCCCCTGTAAGTGAAGGCCCGTCTCCGGCTCTGCCGCCGCCGCCGCCGCCGAGAGAAGTCCTCCCCCCCGCAGCAGCCTCCGCCACCCCCGCCGCCGCCGCCGCCGCCTCCTCCCCGTCCACCGCCGCCTCCACCCCTTCCGCCGCCCCCACCCCGTCCGCCGCCGCCACCCCCGCCACCGCCGCCGCCGCCCCGCCCTCCCCCGCCTCCTCTTCCTTCCCCACCGCCGCCGTGCCCGCCGCCGCCTGCAGGTGGTCTCGAGCGGACCTCACCGCCCGCGCGAAGCCGACGCCCCGGCGGACCATGCTCTTGTCTCTCTTCGCAGTCACACTCTTGATGAAAAACTCCGCCTGGCTCGCCACAAGTTCAAGGACCGAATGCCGATCGGCAGCCTGGCTGTGCGCCACGAGCCGCAGAAAGTCCAGAGCTTCGACGTATGCCCTCTCGTCAGCCTCCGAGAGGAGGCGCCTGGCGCCGGGCTGCGGGCCGGGCTGGCAGCCGGGCTGTGAGCCGGGCTGTGCCCCGGGCTGGGTGCCGAGCTGGGAGCCGGGCCGTGCGTCGGGCTGGGAGCCGGGCGGCTGGTTGGGCTGGCCGCCGGGCTGGGAGCCGGGCGTGGCGTTGGGCTCGGCGCCGGGCTGGGGGCCGGGCTGGGAGCCGGGCAGGCCGGGCTGGGCGCCGGGCTGGGATCCGGGCACGCCGCCGGGCTTGGGGCCGGGCAGGGAGCCGGGCTGTGCGCCGGGCTGGGCGCCGGGCGGGGGGCCGGGCTGTGAGCCGGGCGGTGCCCCGGGCTGGGCGCCGGGCTGGGCGCCGGGCTGGGAGCCGGGCTGGGGGCCGGGCAGGCCGGGCTGGGCGCCGGGCTGGGAGCTGGGCAGGCCGCCGGGCTTGGGGCCGGGCAAGGAGCCGGGCTGTGAGCCGGGCTGGGCGCCGGGCGGGGAGCCGGGCTGTGAGCCGGGCGGAGCCCCGGGCTGCGCGCCGGGCTACGCGCCGGGCTGTGAGCCGGGCTGGGAGCCGGGCAGGCCGGGCTGGGCGCCGGGCTGGGAGCCGGGCAGGCCGCCGGGCTTGGGGCCGGGCAGGGAGCCGGGCTGTGCGCCGGGCTGGGCGCTGGGCGGGGAGCCGGGCTGTGAGCCGGGCGGTGCCCCGGGCTGGGCGCCGGGCTGGCCGCCGGGCTGGGAGCCGGGCGTGGCGTTGGGCTTGGCGCCGGGCTGGGAGCCGGGCTGGGAGCCACGCAGGCCGCCTGGCTTAGGGCCGGGCTGGGCCCTGGGCTGGGAGCCGGGCATCGTGTCGGGCTGAGCGCCGGGCTGGGGGCCGGGCGCGGGAGCCGGGCTGGGAGCCGGGTGGGGAATCAGGCTGCGCTCCGGGCTGGAAGCCGGGCGGTTTGTTGGGCCGGCCGCCGGGCTGGGAGGCGGGCGTGGCGCGGGGCTTGGCGCCGGGCTGTGCGCCGGGCTGGGAGCCGGGCCGGGGGCCTGGCTGGGAGCCGCCGGGCTGGGAGCCGGGCCGAGAGTCGGGCAGGTGCCCGGCTTGGCGCCGGGCTGGGGGCCGACCAGGGCGTCGGGCTGGGGGCCGGGCAGGCCGCCGGGCTCAGAGCCGGGCAGGGCGTCGGCGCCAGGAGCCGGGCTGGGAGCTGGGCGGGCCGCCGGGCTCGGCGCCGGGCTGGGAGCCAAGCTGCGCGCCGGGCTGCGCGCCGGGCTGTGCGCCGGGCTGGGTGCCGGGCTGCGCGCCGGGCAGGCCGCCGGGCTGGGAGCCGGGCTGGGGGCCGGGCTGGGCCCCGGGCTGGGCGCCGGGCTGGGAGCCGCAACAGGGAACGCAGACAGAATACCGATGGGATGTAGCAGATCCCGGTACCACCAGTCTAGGGCATCCCAAGACTCCACTTCTGGGCAGGAGCCGTCGCTGATGTGCACGCTGGTGAACACCAAGCTAGTCTGAGGCGCCGCCGGAAGGGATCTTGAAGGGGAAGGTCTCGTAGAGGTACTCTCCCGTGCGCCCGCGGGGGCGCCGGAGGTCAAAGAAGCGGGTCCCCATCCGGGCTCCAGTCCGGAAGGGAATCGTCGTACGCCTCCAGGAGCGGCACCTCTTGGGCTGCGCAGTCGATCCCGGGCTCCTCCGCACTGCCAGCCACGTCCGCGACCGGCGTCGTCGACCCTGGGGAGCTCGGAGTCGCGTCCGGGCCGGGCGCTGGCAGCAGGATCGCCACATCGTCCGCGTACTGGATCACTCGCAGGGGTGCCGCCGCCTGCGGGGCCGCCTCGGCGTCCAGGGCCGCACGGACCAGCCGAATCATCTCCTGGAGCTCCAGAATCTTCGTGTTCTGGGCGTCCGCCTCCGGCTCGGGAGAGTTCTTCGTCTTCATGGGGCTCAGGCCGGTCAGCGAGGCAGAAGTACTCGGTGGTGTAGTGGGCGCTGCTGTCAGCTCCCGCGGCGCGGTCGGCCTCAGCCGCTTGCCCGCCCCCACCGGCGTCGAGCTCCGCTTCCGCAGCAGCCGGAGCAGTGCGACCTTCTCGGCGATGAGCAAGCTCAGCACCTTGTGCTGGGGCTGTGGGAGGCGCGCCCGAGGCGCCTGCCGGGAAGAGGAGTCCAGGCTCGGGCTCAGAAGGTCGAGAGACTGCATCGCCTCCTCCTCCGCTCGAGTCACCTCGGCCGAGCGCGCATCCTCCCAGCGCCATCCGGCCGACGCAGCGCCCGGCGCCCCCGGAGAAGGGAGAGGAGGGAAGAGGAGAGAGCGCGCCGGCTGGGCTGCGCTCCGGGCCGCGCGGCTTGAGCCAGAGCGGCTTGAGCCACCTCAATCCGTGCTTCCATGCTTGCGCTTCATCGGCCGACATGGCCTTGACGCTAGATTTATCGGGCCGGATCGGTCCGCGAGGGCCCCCGAGCCTGGAGCGCCACGCGGCAAGACGTGGCCCCCAGTGCTGCTTCTCGCCATGCCCCAGTGCCAGGGCTTGCCCCCCCCTGTAAGACGAAGCCAGGACGAGGATAGAATCGAGCGAGAATACATCGAGAATTTCTAAGATCCGGCGGTTCTGGAGGACGTCTCGGGCGCCGCGGCCTTCTCAGAGAGTTCTGGAACGCTCTGGAACGGATTTATCCTCGTCCTAGCCCCGTCCGACCCTGGCCCTCTCGCCCGAAAGGTGGGGAGGTAAGATCCAGGTCGCCCGAGTTCGCGCATCGCGCCCCGCGATCCGCGCCGCCCTCTGGAGGAGGGTAGCTGTCCGGCCCAGGCCGCGACGCCGAAGCGCGATTCTCTTTGTGCCCCTGGGGGCGATCCGAGCTCATCGATGCTTCTCACCGCGCCCCAGTGCCCAGGGTCGGTCCCCCTCCCTGCCCTCGTTCGAGTAGGAGATCGACTGCATAATTGATGCACCCCGGAATAGATTCCCCCGCCGAATCCACGCGCCCCCGGAGAAGGGAGAGGAGGGAAGAGGAGAGAGCGCGCCGGCTGGGCTGCGCTCCGGGCCGCGCGGCTTGAGCCAGAGCGGCTTGAGCCACCTCAATCCGTGCTTCCATGCTTGCGCTTCATCGGCCGACATGGCCTTGACGCTAGATTTATCGGGCCGGATCGGTCCGCGAGGGCCCCCGAGCCTGGAGCGCCACGCGGCAAGACGTGGCCCCCAGTGCTGCTTCTCGCCATGCCCCAGTGCCAGGGCTTGCCCCCCCCTGTAAGACGAAGCCAGGACGAGGATAGAATCGAGCGAGAATACATCGAGAATTTCTAAGATCCGGCGGTTCTGGAGGACGTCTCGGGCGCCGCGGCCTTCTCAGAGAGTTCTGGAACGCTCTGGAACGGATTTATCCTCGTCCTAGCCCCGTCCGACCCTGGCCCTCTCGCCCGAAAGGTGGGGAGGTAAGATCCAGGTCGCCCGAGTTCGCGCATCGCGCCCCGCGATCCGCGCCGCCCTCTGGAGGAGGGTAGCTGTCCGGCCCAGGCCGCGACGCCGAAGCGCGATTCTCTTTGTGCCCCTGGGGGCGATCCGAGCTCATCGATGCTTCTCACCGCGCCCCAGTGCCCAGGGTCGGTCCCCCTCCCTGCCCTCGTTCGAGTAGGAGATCGACTGCATAATTGATGCACCCCGGAATAGATTCCCCCGCCGAATCCACGAAACATGCGTAGAGTGCTCGTGTATCTACGGAACAATAAACATTTTTTCGCTGCATTCGACGACAAAATCAACCCTGGGATGCAGTCGGACCAAGGCCAGACAAAAAAAAACATCCCCCAAGACCATGAGACCCTCCGCCGGCCAAAACAAGCAGAACATCTAAGAAAACCCTCCCCAGGATGCACCAAAACATCCAACAAATAACACGAAAAACATTATAATAACAACCCTCCCCGAGCCGAGTCCCGGCAAGGTCTGTTCAAGGATGCCGAAACTCTTTTTCGGAGCCCCAGAGGGCTCCGAATCGGTCCAAGAGGACCCCAAGAGGTCTCCCAGACGGTCCAAGAGGCTCCAGAGACGCCCAAAGAGCGCTCCAAGACGCCGATGATGACCCCAAGACGGCCCAAGAGGCCTCCAAGTGGCCTCCAAGAGGCCTCACAAGAGGGCCCGACAGGACAACATCATCAATTTTACGGTGGTTTTGGAAGGATTTTGGCCTTGTCGCCTTTTCGGCCATCCGATGCTCCAAGACGGCCCAAGAGGCCCCCAAGAGCGCCCCAAGACGGGCCAAGAGGCTTTCAAGAGGGCCCCAGGAAGGACCCAAGAGGGCCCCGAGACAGCCCAAGAGGCGCTTAAGACGGCCCAAGACGGCCCCAAGACGGCCCCAAGAGGGGCCCAAGAGGGGGACCACGAACCGAAAACTCGAGCCTTCCGCCCCAAGAGGGCCCCAGGAGGCCCCGAGAGGCTCACAAGAGGCCCCCAAGATGCCGCCAAGAGGCCCCCAAGAGGCCCCGGGAGGCCCCCAGGAGGCCGAAAAGAGGCCCCAGAAGTTCAAAAATGCCTCCCAGGCGCCCCCGAACAGCTTCTCAAAAGACCCCAAGAGGCCTCCCAAAGAAGCATCGACGACGACCCTGTTTGGCCCCAAGAGCAACACAAGATGCCAACGAGGGGCTTCCTCCTCCGCCCCTTCCCCTTCCTCCTCCTCCTACTTATCTTCATTCTCCTCCTCTCCTTCTCAGCCTCTCCTCCTCCTCCCCTCCCCTTCCCCATCCTCATCTTCCTCCTCCTCCTCCTCGGCGGCGCCACAATGGCCCCGGGCCCACGGCGAAGCAGTAGCGATCATGCAACATGGGCCGGCGGAATGAGCGAAGCGATTGAAGAACACGAATAACATTACAGTGACAACCCTCCCCGAGCCGACCTCTATCTCATACCTCGGTCCGACTGTAAAGCAGTTCTGCAGTCGATCCCCTGCTCGACTCCTGGCCCGAAGGGCGGGGAGGGAGGCCAGAAGCCCTCGGGCAGCTCCCCTGGCCTGGTCGGGACCCTCCTCGTCGCCCTGGAGCCCATCCTGGGAGGGCCCTGGGGCCTCCGAAAACGCCTCCCCCCTCGAGGGCCCAAGTCAACGCGAGAGGCCGCCGCGATGGAGGAGACGCGCCGCGCAGCGCCGCCGCCGCCGCCGCCCGCCTTGCAGGCCGTGATGCGGGACTCCGCGGGGGCGCGGAAGGCCACCTGCTCCACCAAGGCCCGCAGGTCGGAGTCGGAGCACCCGACGGGGAGCCCTTCGCGCCAGGCGCCGAGGGTGGGCGCGCCGCGGGCGGGCGCAAGAGGGGGCGGCAGGCGAGACGCGCCGTCGTCGACGCCGCTCGTCGTTCGTGGTCGTTCGTCGTTGCCGAGGCTCTGGGGAGGTGTCGGGGAGCCGTTCGAAGGTCTTCGAGTGAAGGTTTCCCAGTGATCCTCTTGGCGTGTGTTAGCGCCAACGTGAGCCTGTCAACCGACTACAGCACGACGCAGGTGGTAGAAATAGGGCCGACACACAAAAATGAAACATCCAAATAACGTATGTCCTGAGGAGCATTGAGGGGGGCACACAGGGGATGAGGAGGAGGGAGGGGAAGCAGTGAAGGAGGGGGGAGGGGGGAGGAATATCCACTCGCAAATTCATCGTACTTCTTTCAAGACGCGCCTCAACTGACATGACGTCCCGTCGAATTCGTCGATGCAACAGCCCCACCAATCAAGCATGAAGACAAACCAGCAACTGGTAGCCATCTTGAGCGAACCTGTTCTCCTGACGCTGCAATGCTTGCCCTGAACAATTCCGTGAAGGACACTGGAACGAATCTCAGGGACAAGCTATGCTAACACTTCCCGTCTCATCGTGCGATGTAAGCTGAGCAAAACTCTCTGCTCCTAACCCGCTGCCCTCCCTCTTTCCGTGAATATCTTCCATGCCGAATGTTACTGTTTCTTTTGTTGCCGAGGACCTGCGCACGAAGAGACCGATGTCACTCGTAAACGCTATGAAATTACATGCAGACACATCCCGCGGACCTTCGACGAAGAGGCAGGGCCCGTCCCCGGCTGATGCAGCCAGCGCGCCCTGTTTGCAACAATTCATTGGACAATATGCGACGGGAGGAGGGGCGTGCGTCTCGACAAGAACGCATATCGAAGAACATCAACACGTGGACGAGGGACATATTGGCAACATGGGGGAAATGCGCTGGACATCATCATCGCCGTTTGATCGAGCCTCTGGCAAACACAGACGAGATCCGCAAGCGGGGACACCCCCTACAAAATGATTTCGCACTGACCCGCGGTGCTTCTGGTACCAATGCCAATAGCTTTGAGCTTTATGCCATTTTCCCGGCGTGACTGGCGATCCCCCGCGAACGCAATCATGAGATATTCACATCACGTGCCATCGACCCTGGGGTCTACACTCCTGCCGCGACTGGAACGTCTCGGTGTCTTGCACGGTGCTGCGCCATACCACGCGTACTGCACTGCGATCGAATGATGGACAATGCATTGATACAACCAACTGTGAATGTGCGACAAATTCATTACACAAACTTACGATGACCCGTCGTAAACTATCAGGTCGTATACTGGCATTATCGAGAACACCAAACGTTTGTTCGTGAATCATTCGCACGAGGTCAACCAATGAATTCGCAAGAGGATCATCCATGCAGGCGGCTGTCAACTGTGTCAAAGCATCGGGCTCTCACTTCTCCACTGTTGGAATCAATACACGTCGGTCGGAAGAAGTAGGTACAAACATGAAATTGGAAGGCGGATCACGTAACCGTACGTTATATTGGGTACGGGCCCTCCCAGGTGATAACAAAACACAGCAACAGCATATCGATTCTTGAAGTAGCAAGGCACTTGACTTATATTGGGATCTGGGAATCCAGAAGGACCTACTTGCAACGACCGGCGAGTAACCAGTTCTAGCACCAAAAACCTCAGAGGTGCAATGCAACAACTGGTCCGGACAAAGCCCCAAATCCGACAGAGGCTGAACAAAACGTAAAGCTGGAAATTCCGCGACAGTTGAAGTGGCCAGGGCTGGAAAAGCTGGAAGGTGCTGAAAACCGAGCCC
>CAUYUJ010006681.1:105000-149983 GCA_963575745.1 Prorocentrum cordatum | reverse complement strand
CATCCTCATCAGCAGCATCAACATTATCATCATCATCATCATCATCATCATCAACATCATCAGCATCAGCAGCAGCAGCATCCCCGTCATTATCATCATCATCATCAGCAGCATCATCATCATCATCATCACCAGCATCAGCATCATCAACATCGTCATCATCATGATCATCATCAGCAGCAGCATCATCATCAGCATCATCATCATCGTCGTCATCCTCCTCCTCATCATCATCAGCATCGTCATCATCATCATCATACTCATCCTCATCATCATCAGCATCGTCATCAGCAGCATCATCATCAGCATCATACTCAGCATCACCATCACCATCATCACCATCACAATCATCATCAGCAACAACATTATCATCATCGTCATCATCCTCATCCTCATCCTCATCACCATATTTATCCGCGTCCTCATCCTCATCCTCATCCTCATCCTCATCATCCTCATCAGCAGCATCAGCATCAGCATCAGCATCAGCATCAGCATCAGCATCAGCATCAGCATCATCATCATCATCATCATCATCATCAGCATCAGCATCAGCATCATCATCAGCAGAATCAGCATCCTCATCATCTTCATCATCCTCAGCATCCTCATCAGCCTCCGCATCCTCCTCCATATAATCATCATCATCATCATCATCATCATCATCATCATCACCATCATCATCATCATCATCATCATCATCATCATCATAATCAGCATCATCATCTTCATCATCGTCATCATCAGCAGCAGCATCCGCATCATCATCATCATCATCATCATCATCATCGTCATCATCATCATCAGCAGCATCAGCATCATCAGCATCAGCATAATCCTCATCATCATGAACATAATCATCATCATCATCAGCAGCAGCATCATCATCATCCACATCATCATCACCGTCACCATCATCATCACCATCATCAGCATCAGCATCAGCCTCAGCAGCATCATCATCTTCATTATCATCATCATCATCATCATCATCATCATCATCATCATCATCATCATCATCATCATCATCATCATCCGCCCTCCTCCTCCGCCTTCGCCCACCTCCTCCGCCTCCTCCTCCTCCCTCCTCCTCCTCGTCCTCCTCCTCCATTCTTTTTCGTCATAAATACTTTCTCCCTGTCGCACCCCGAGGCCTTTTTTTAGGGCGGTCCGGGCGTTTCGCCTAGGACGTCCTCACCATTGATGACCCTGAACCTTACACAATGTCAACAGTTTGACAAGTGGAGGGCGGGTGGTTTTCAAAATGAGGCTCTCGCCTTAGCGCCGCGCACATTCATTTCAAACACTTGCAAGAGTTTCACGGGTTGAGGGCGGGTCGTTTTCAAATTGTGGCTCTCGCCTCAGCGCCACGCGCAATCATTGCAAACATTTGCAAGAGCTTCACGGATTGAGGGCGGTTCCTTTTCAAAATGTGGCTCTCGCCTTAGCGCCGCGCACATTCTTTTTAAACACTTGCAACAGTTTCACGGATTCCCATGATCAGCGTACAAGAAATTGATTGTGTTTGGAGAGATTCAGGATTCTGGGGGTGCAACAGTTACGTTGATTCGCGGTGTTGAAGTCCCAGGAATGGCGTTCGGGCACGATTCAGGATCGTCAGGACGCAACAGTCATATTAATCCGTGGCGTTGGAATGCCGAGAACGATTTTTGGGCATGCGTCAAGGTATTCAAACGATGGTCTTCCAACGAGGCAGTTCCCTCAATGGAAATGAACCATTGTAGGGGCCTATGAAGAGGGAGCTTGGAGGGATGGTAGATTCCAACATCGTTAATGATTCTTGGGCTTACACTGGTCCTCCGCCTCCTTCTCCGCTTCCTCCGCCCTCCTCCTCCTCCTCCTCCTCCTCCTCCTCCTCTTCCAACTCCTCCTCCTGCTCCACCTCCTCCTCCTCTTCCTCCTGCTCCTCCTCCTCCTCCTCCTCCTCTTCCTCCTCCTCCTCTTCCTCCTCCGCCCTCCTCAACCCTCCTCCTCCCCCCTCCTCCTCCTCCTCCACCTCCTCCTCCTCCCTTCCCCTCCGCCTCCCTCCCTCCCTCCTCCCTCCCTCCCTCGCTCCCTCCCCCCCTCCCTCCCCCCCTCCCTCCCTCCCTTCCGCCCTCCCTCCTCACCTCCTCCTCCTCCTCCTCCTCCTCCTCCTCCCTCCTCCTCCTCCTCCTCCCCCTCCTCCTCCTCCTCCTCCTCCTCCTCCTCCTCCTCCTCCTCCTCCTCCTCCTCCTCCTCCTCCTCCTCCTCCTCCTCCTCCTCCTCCTCCTCCTCCTCCTCCTCCTCGGGCTGGGCAGGCGGCGGCCACGCCTGCCAAGCAGCGGCGCTGCGGTCAGGCCCCAGTGGCCTCGGCAGGCACAACGTGGGCGGCTCCGCCGGGGCAAGCCGCCAGGACCCTCCGCGAAAACCGGCGGGCCGCCGGTGGCAGGCCGCCTCCAGGCCTGGCCGCCCGAGGCAGGGCGTGCTCCCAGACCCCCGACGACGACAGCGACAACGACGACGACGACAACGACGACGACGACAACGACGACGACAACGACGACAACGACGATGACGACGACGGCGACGACGACAATCACGACGTTGGGGGTCTGGGTTTCGGCAGGCCGCCAGACCGGCTCTGGCTGCCCAGGCCCCGTCTACAGCGAAATCCCTCAGGTACTCGGCTGGCACCGCGCCGCTCGGCCAGCCTGGACTCACGCGCGCGGCTTCTCGCTCTTTTCCCGGCGGACGCCCCCAAGGCCGCAGCCGGCCATCTCCTCTGGCAGCGGGGGCGCCATCGGCGCCACGCTCCGCGCCGGGCCCCGGGGCCTCCGCCAAGTGCTCGGCTGGAGGCTGGAGACGGGGCGGGCCCGGGCGGGCCCGGGCGGGCCGGGGGCGTCCGACGAGCTCCGCTGGGGGGGCTGGGGCCCCGATGGGGTCCTCACGATGGGGCGGGGAGCTTTTGCTCAGCGTGTCGCGGTGGCGGCCCCGGGGACACGCTATGCCTGGCAAGCGGATAGCGTGTCGCTCCGATCGGCGGGACGGGGGGCTCGGTAAAGCTCGGGACGCTGACGCTGGGCGGCCGCGAAATGGATAGCGTGTTGCACCGAAGCGTGGTGGACCAGAACCGGCGGAGCGACACGCTAAGTCAAAATTTCTGGCCGTAGGGGAAGGCTCCCGGGCCGAACCCTCGCTGTTTGCGGCACCGCATCCTTCGAGCCCCATCCCTCAAGACCCCATGTTTGTTGAACTGCCAAAACGCATCAGCCGGACGGGCCCGGGGCGGGTCGGATGCCCTGCCCTCATGGCGCACCCGTGTGGCTTAAGCGGCGTGCCCGGTCGCAGGGGGTGGGGCCCGATGGGGCCCGGTCGGCCAGTGGGGCGCGGCTGCTGGGGCCCAGCAGGAACGCGGGTTTGGATCGGGAGCGTGGCCTCGGGGCCGAGGTGAAAAACTGAGGGGGAGGAGGAGGAGGAGGAGGGAGGAGGAGGAGGAGGAGAGGAGGAGGAGGAGGAGGAGGAGGAGGAGAGGGGAGGAGGAGGAGGAGCTGGAGGAGGAGAGGGAGGAGGGAGGAGGAGAGGAGGAAGAGGAGAGAAGGAGGAGAGGAGAGGAGGGAGGAGGAGAGGACGAGGAGAAGGAGGAGGACGAGGGAGGAGGAGAGGAGGAGGAGGAGGAGGAGCAGGACGAGGAGGAGGAGGAGGAGAGGAGGAGGAGAGCTGGAGGAGGAGCTGGAGGGAGAATAAAGAGGAGGCGGAGGAGGGGAGGAGGAGGAGGAGGAGGAGGAGGAGGAGGAGGAGCGAGGAGGAGGAGGAGGAGAGGAGGAGAAGGAGGAGAAGGAGGAGGAGGAGAAGGAGGAGAAGGAGGAGGAGGAGGAGGCCCTGCGAGCAACGGCGGGGAGCGGAGGGGTTGCGCCTGCCTGGCGTTCCCCCCATGGATCAGACGACCCCAAGATCGATCACCACCACCACCACCACTACCACCACCACCATCACCACCATCACCACCACCATTTTTATCATTTGTTGTGGGTAGCGCATGAGTGCAGCAAGGCATTGCAAAACGACGGACGAATGCCATCTGACAGGCTCGGGGAATCAACCCAGTGCGGGGGGGGGCACTTCGTTCGTTACCCGTTACCCTCCCATGACTGCCCTCAGACGTCGCCTCCGTGCCTGATCTTGGTGGGAAGAGCAGGGCGGTCCTATCATCACAACAAAAACAGTATACCAACTCCCTTTTGTTGCGGCCCTCCAGGCTGTTAGGCTACGGGTTCAGCAACTGCGCTGCCCAGCTGCTATCAACGGAAGCAAATAACTACGTTGCAGAATTCCTGAAAATCAGCCATTTGGCGACCATGCCTTCTTTCCAAACTCATTCCTCAAGTGTCAGGAACACAAAGCTGCACACTGTCACGCGCGCAGCCACCCTGGGCCCAAAAGGAACCCACTCCAACCCCCCAGCGTGCTTCTCATTCCTAATGTATGGGCGCCCTGGGGCCTGTAAAATACTACGGGCCCGCGTTGACGGGGCCATGGTGCACACGATGGAACCTCAAACGTGACTGATGACCTCTCGCCCGCTCGTTGAAGCCATCATGATGCGTCACGATCATTAGTTATTGACACGGAGCAAATCCAAGGATGTCGCCCAATAGCCATACCGTGGCAGTCTCGACTCATCGGAAAGTCCGCTGATTGGGAACTGATCTAAAAGATGTGGCTACATGTGGCTACACGATGCCTCGCGCAAAAAGTCAATAAGTCAAACCTGGCGCCCGCGCGACACACTGGCAGGTAAAAAGTTGCGCGCGCTCAATTGCGATGGGGGGGGTAGAGGAAGAGGCGGGGCAGGAGGGACGAGGAGAGGAAGGAACACGCCAACCAAAAATATAGCACACCTGCAGGCACAAGCGAGTAGACGCTGGAAGCCCTTTGCTGTTTGGGTCTCCCTTTCTGACTTTCGTGCGCCCATGGCCTAGGAAGCCTTGCGCCAGGCTCACACGTGAGGAACTTGAGGAGATTATCTTCCAGGAGTGCCGAAATCTTTGATATAGAAATTCATATGCCGATCAGTGAGCGTCTCGCTCAACGGCGGCTCCTGTGCACGTTCTAGAACTTCATTGTTCGAAATTCTGGGCACGTACGCAATCGGAATTATGAACATACGACGCAAACATTGCGCATGGAAGCTGTCTAGCCGGGCTCTGTCAGGTTGCAATGGCCATGCAACCTCTAAACTATACAGCAGCGTGGGCAAGACAATTTCCCTGCACAGCTGGATTTTCCGACCGCGGCATGTCTCAGCGTGCGACCAACAGTGAGACGTTTTTAAGAAAAGTGGCTTGGCTTCAACAGTTCTCCGAGTGACTTCAGGTTGTGCTGAGCACGTTACATTCACGTGTCCTCCTAAGTACACCGCTTGCTCTACTAGTTTCAGCGGCGCGCCGGCGGGAGGAAGCAGAGTACAAGTGTTCTGTACACGCACGCATGCAGTTTTATCCCAAACCAAAGCTAAGCCATACTTCGCGCCTTCGTCAATGACTTTGTTGAGTAGCGTTGAGAGCTTCCCAGAATCGCTGCTGAGTAACATTGTGTCATCGGCGTAGAACGAGTCACTGCATGCCAAACAGTTGGGCTCCCGGATGACATCGCGTAGGCCAATCATTATGTTGTCGACGTCGTAAATGATGGCACTATGAACGATGATAAATAAAAACGGTGATAACGGGCACCCTCGTGCGATCCCTGCTGCTTGAAGACGTTTGATGGAATTTACCACGGGGTCCCGCAACACAAAGCTTCTGTATATGTAGATCGCCACTATAATGTTCAACATGTCTGCAAGGATGCCGAACATTCGAAACGCGTCCAGGAGCGCATCGTGCTTGATCCGGTCGAAGGCTTTAGACCAGTCCAATAAGACTGCAACGAACCCGGGAGATTGACATGTCTCTGCGGCCTCGAACATCCTCTGGGCAGCGCTGATCGCCTGGGCAATGCTTCTGCCTGGGTCGAAACCATATTGGGTTGAACGAGTTCGGTTCTCGGGCCCGCTATTTTGAATTCGCTCTTGTAGCATCCGCGCCAAAAGTTTGCACCGAATCGACAATCGAGAGATCGGGCGGTAATTCTCTCCGGCAAGCTGGTGCCCCTTTTTTGGCGTATAAAAGTGCCACGACTGAGGTATGCCATTCTTCTGGTGTGTTCTTTTCGTCCCAACACCTTTGAAAGAAGATTAACAGCTCCCCGCATGCCTCTTCTGAAAACAATAATGTTTTTCAGAACTCTGGGGGCATGTCGTCTATGCCCCCTGTTTTCCCAGCGGCGGGAGCCCGGAGTGCACGTCGAATCTCTTCCATATCGAATGTCCCCGTGTATATGCCCAATGTGTCTCCAACGTTCGTTCCCCCACTCGGTAGAAGATCGGCATGCGTAACTTCCCATTGGATTTGTTTGAAGTGGTCCGCCAATGCATCAGCGCGTTGCGCGGTCTCCACCAAATGCCCATGTTTGTTGCGAATGTGCACTGGCTTCTTACGGGGCCCTTGCCGAACGGCCCGTGCAGCTGCCCATTTTCCACCAACCAGCTGGGAATCCAACCCTTTGCTTTGTCTCCCGTCACAGATGCCTTGATAAGTCATGTGAGTTTGTGCTCTTCCAGAAAGTTCCCCTTTTATGGGCTACCATCCCTCTCAGTCAACAAATCCAGTGTAGCTTGAGAAATCCATGGTCGGTTGGGTCCCCTCCCACGTTCCTTGACTGCTTCTGCAGCATATACCATGCTGTGCTTGGCATGCGAATCTCAAATGTTGGGATTTGTTGGCGCCACCGCTGCCTCGACGAAACGGCGGCGAAAATCTCCAGCAGCGTCGTCGTCCACCACCCGCGCGTTCAAGCGGTATTTGCTTCTGCGTTGTTTCGTGCATGTAGTGTCGGATTGATATCCAAAAGCATACGTAGTAGAAAATGCCTCGAAACCATATGATTGTCCGATCTGCCCATATGTTTGTCATTTGCCAAATCGTGCCGTGGCCAGCCAGGCAGCAGTCAATTTGAGCAAAGCCTTCTCCAATCGGACTCGTCCTGTCCACCTCCATCCCATAATCTGTAACAAGGTTTCCCAAAGGCTGTTCAAAACATGTGTTGGCAATTGCGGTGGATGTCGCCTGGCAGGCCAACAACAACAAGTCCCTATTGAAGTCTGCTCTTTGTCGTGGCGCTTTGGAAAAAGAATTCGCCTATGATGTCTTCGTCCTCATATTCCCGGTCGTATAATCTCGCATTGAAGTCGCCGCATGCGATAGTGGTGGTGCGCTTTTTGGGTAGCGGCCAGGCTTTCGTGAGCTGGTCGAAAAATTCGCGCCTGCCTTCGTAATCGTGACCTTCATGCGGCGCGTAAGCCGAAATCATATTGAGTATGCCGCCAAGGATCTTGAGCTTCAGGGTTGCAAACCTGTCTGGAAGCGATATTTGGCCGATGATGGACTTGATGGTCCAAGGCGCTATCAAGAATCCCAGTCCAGAATAAAACCGGCCCTTTCCATGTGGCTTTGATGTCCCGGATAGAACAAGCATGCAGTCGAAATCAATGCTCTCAGTATATATTGTAATTCCCGTTTCTTGCATACATAAGACTGCAATATTGTGCTTCTCCATCTAATGTTCTGGTTCTGGTGTTGTTGCACTGTCTTTTCCCAAAACTTCCACGTTCCAGGTCCCGATCGATTGCTCCAGGATTGGGGAACTGCTACGTTTTGATGCGAAAGCTCGCGGGATGGCCTCGCATTGGTATTACCCACCGTTTGCCTCCCAACACAGATCCGGAGCGGCAAAGAAGAACAGAATGCGGGAGATAACTGTGAAAGAGAATTCGAAGAGGGAGTAGCTGAGGAAATGCGTATTTCAGGTATGGTGGCTTTGTCCAATTCCGTAGCACGATGTTCTTGTAGTGCAGGCAGGCGTACACGAAACGGACAACTGCTAGATACTACGGTAGCTTTGCCCGGGATATCCTCTGCCCCAAAATTGGTTTACTGCGTTTCTGCCGAAGCTCCAACACTTGATGCAGACAAACTTATAGTGGTACGGTTTTGCAGTGCTGGCCGTGTTTCCTAATTGATTAAGCGCACAAAAGCCTGGCTACTTTTGCTCGAGGCATCCTGATGGGTTGCCTCTTGGGGATTGTAACAAATGTGTTCAAACGTGCTCAAATCGAAAGCTGCATCCCCAACGTACCATGGTGGTAGGAGGTTGGGGGTAAAACGACACAAACTGTTGACACAATAGCAGTCCAAGAGTGAAAGAGTGATTGGTAAAGGGAGCGTGTGGTCTTCACCGTTTGTTTTTTTTCCAGCAGCGCACCCTATAGCTGGCATTGGACAAATATTTGCGAAACGTATGAAAAGAACAAGGAAGTGGCCGGGAGATGGAGGACGATGCCGACGACGCTGAACGGAAGCCAAAGAAGCTATACGGAGGAGAGACGGAGGTCTGGTCCGGCCTGGTCCTGGGCCAGGCCCAACTCCCGACCAGACCAGACCCGCCCAGACCATCGCGCACGCCTCGGGGCCCACAAGAAAGACTCCAGGCGACCTTTCCTCAGCAAGCCTCTGGGGACCCACGGATTTCGGGCGCAGAGAACCATGGGCATGCGCCGATCCTGGCCAGGCTCAGCCCAAGCCCAGGATCGGTGCACACGTATGCCCCCCCATGGCCAGACAAGGGTGGGCGTATGCACCGACCCTGGCCCCAGGATTGGCCTGGCCAGGGTCGGAACATGCGCGTAGCTCTCTCTCTCTCTCTCTCTCTCTCTCTATATATATATGTATAAATCGTTCGTTTTCTGTCTGTCTGTCTCTCTCGATCTCTCCTTCTATATTTCTGTCCGTCTATCTGTCTGTCTGTCTGTCTGTCTGTCTGCCTGCCTGCTTGCCTGCCTGCCTGTCTGTCTGTCTGTCTGTCTGTCTGTCTGTCTGTCTGTCTGTCTGTCTGTCTGTCTGCTGGTCGGTCGGTCTGTCTGTCTGCCTGTCTGTCTGCCTGTCTCTCTCTCTCTCTCTCTCTCTCTCTCGTCGAGGGTCACGAGGGGAGCTTTCGCCCGTGAGCCTGGGGGCTCACAGCAGGCAGGGGCTCCTCTCGCCCGTGAGCCTCGAGCCTGATCCCAGGGGCGCACAGAACGCAAGGATCCCTTTCGTCTGCAGCCCTTGGGCCCCACTCCCGCCAGCCCTCTGGGCGGAGGTGGTCTAGCGCGGTTCCTTTTCCATCTTCCCTCTTGCCCTTCCGGGGAAGGGGTTATCCCTCCCCCCACGTACGCCCCTCCCTGGACCTGGACGGGGCGCCCCGCGGGTAGTTGGAGCGTCCAAGAAAGCATCGGCTGGCTGGAAGCAACAATCATTGATGCTACCTGGGGTTGGTCCCACCGCTCAGTCCTAATTTCCTGGTTCGCTGTCTCGCTTCGCGAGATCGGAAAGACGGACCAGGGGACGATGGGAGTGAGTGAAGGGCGAGGGCGCGAGGGAAGGGAGAGAGGAGGAGGAGGGCCAGCCAGAGGCGCAGCGTGCCGCCGCCCGGCAGCTCACACCGCCGAGCACACACACTCAACAGGCTGTCCACTGCGCGAGTGGCTACCCTCTACGACCTTCGGGTCGGGCGAAAGGGGGGGATAGCAAAGGGGGGGTTTGAGAATCAGCTCACGTAGCTGATTTTCCCGGCGCCTCCCGGCGCCGGAGGCGGCTATGTATCGAGGAATGGGCCCCTCGGTGAGGCCGAAACCAGCTGCATGCAGCAAATTTCGTACCCCCCCTTTCCCAATCCCCCCCTTTCGCCCGACCCGAGACCTCGGGGCCAAGATCGGATAACTGCCCGGCTGCTGCAATGTGAAACAGAACCAATACATTCGCTCGGGTACTCTCGTTTCTGTCCCTCCTACAATGAACGAGCAAAAATGCACGGCGAAGCTTTAAGCCTCATGCTGTGCTGGGCATGCAATGCTCCTGTCATGTGTGCCGAGTGGTGAAACGCGTGTCAACGATCAAATCCGAGGCTCAATGCGTTCCGCCGCCCGCACTCCAATCGAAGCAACTCTGCTGGTTGCTGCCCGTGCTGCCGACGCCACACCTCTGCCGCCCTGCGGCGCCCGCGGCGGGGCCGCCTGCAGCGGCGCGTCCGGAAAATCCGCTGGCGGCCTCCCGCAGCCGCTGCTGCGACAGCAGGTCTTGCAGGTCGTCGTCGGAGTAGACGACCAAGTCGCTATCCACGAGCTGCGTGAATCGGTGCAAGTCGAGGCCCTGGGAGGGGTTCCAGTCGAAGGTGTGGCACATTGCCTTCCACTCCTCGGCCCACCTGCGGTCCCCGCCGCTGAAGCCGCAGAGCTCGGCGAAGCGCCGGACCTGCTGCGGTCCAAGCAATCCGGCACTCTGGGCGTCGAGCTCGTGGAACAGCGCCGCTGTCAGCGCCTCCCGGTGCCCAGTCGCCTGCTGTGACCGGTGCTCATAACGGTAGGAATGCCAGCTCCCAATTCTTGCGCACGGAGAATTCGTGGTATCCACCAGGGCTACTCCGGCCAGCATGTCGTGCAGCTTGTCCGTGGGGCAGTACCCGCCGCCCTCCAGGTCGTCCACCAGCTGGGAGAACTGCCGGGCATCGGCCCCGATGCTGGCGTTCCACTCGTAGCGCTCGCAGATCGCCTTGAACTCCTCGCTCCACTCCTCGTCGGTGCCCTCGAAGCCGCAGAGGCACGCGTAGCGGCGCAGCTGGGCTGGGCCTAGCCGCCGCGGCGGCACGGCGCCCGCGCCCGGCAGGCCCAGGGCGTCGAGGGCGCCCGCGCCCGACAACGCCGCGTTGTCCAGGAGGTTGAAGAGGCCCGATACCAGCTGCGGCCGGCTGCCCGCTGCCGCCCGCCATCCCCGCGGCGAACCCGCGGCGCCCTCTCCCGGCGAGAGCGCCAAGGCGCCCAAGTCCACCAAGCTGGGCAACCGCTTCAGCCAAGCGACGTCCACCGCGGTGACCCAGCCGGGCTCCTCGCTCGGGCCGCCGCCCCCGGTGTCCAGGTGCGCGAACAAGCGCTCGGCCTCGGTGGCGGAGAAGCCCAACACGCGTGCGGCGGCCCGGAACTCTGCGGCCGACAGCGGGGCGCCCTCACGGCCTTGGCCGAGCACCGCCAGCTGCCGGTGCATCTCGGCGGGGTCGGCGCTGCCGGCCGAGGTGAGCAACCGCTCGCGGAGCCTGGCCAGCAGGGCCGTGCCCTCCGGGTCCAGCTCGAAGAGAGAGATGCATCCGCCGTAGCTCGCGTCGAGCTCGGACCAATACTCCATGATCTGATCCTTGACTACCTACCAAACCACCCCAACCCAACCCGAAGACCCGAATTTCGGGTTGGGGGGGGGTAAGGGTTCCATACGTGTTTTTTCGACGTTCCGCGAACCCCCCCCACTGGAAATGGAGGGCAAATCTGAGCCTTCGGGTTGGGTTGGGGTGGTTTGGTGGGTGGTGAATCCTGGCACTTCAACGTCTTGCAAGCCTCCCGGAGTCGCCCGAACGCCAGCAACCGTCCGCCGGCGCCAAGCGCGCGCCGCCAGCCGCAGACCGCGGAGCCGAAGCGGGCGGACAGGCGCTGGCGCAGGAAGCGCAGGCTGTGGCGCGTCTGCGTGGCTGCCAGCGTCGCGCGCGCCATGTAGGCCACGGAGTCCTCCATGCCCCTGCAGCTGGAGCCGTATAGCTGGTGCACCTGGGCGACCAGCTGCTCCAAGTGCGGGGCGGCGACCTGGTGCGCCTGCCAGAAGCACGTCTCCTCTAGCCGGAGCTCGCACAAGTGCGGGACGGTGTGGCCGCCGGGCTTCTGCACGTCCACGACCACGATGACCTCGATGTACTTCGCTCCCAATTGGTTCGGGTTTTCGAAATAGTTCCGCACGTGAACAACCTCGAGCTTCTCCATGAGGACTGACAAGCCCGCCTGCAAGAGGTCGCAAGTGGAGAAGACGAGCGTCAGGCGCGCCAGGTCCAGCACGTGCCGGTAGCGCCGCGGGCCCTCTGCGGGCCCGTGCAGCACGAGCGCTTTGGTCTCCGCGGCGGCGCGCGCCTTGGGGCCCGAGGCGTAGGCGAACAGGGCCGTGGGCACCTTCTGGGGCCGCTGCCGGACCTCGCCCGGTAGCCAGGGCTGGTCGTCTCTGCTCGGCGACACCGCCTCCTGGAGGAGGTGCTGGGCCTCCGCCGCCGTGGCCAGAAGCTCGTCCAGGCTGTCCTCCGCCTGCCAAATGGGGCTGGGCTCCGCGCCGCTCGGCCACGACTCCGGCCTCAACAGTCGGCGCCTGCCGGTGCCGTCCACAAGCAGCCGCTGCGAGGGCACCTGGCAGAGGGCGGCGAAACCCTCGGAGTGCTGGCACTCGCGGGCGGCCTGTCTGAACGCCTCTATGGCATCGTTGAGCGGTGCCACCAGGCCTCGCAGCGCCGTGGGCGCGAGCGGCGGGTCCAGGGGGCAGCGCCGCTGCACGCTGGCAGCGAACGCCGCCACCAGGTGGTCCGCGCGCGTCGTGCCCGGTGCCGGGCTCGCCGAGCGCGCACCCCCGCGACCCTGCGGCGTGGAGGGCCGCGAGGACCTGGAGGTGGCGCCGCCCTGCGTCTGGCGGCTGGAGACCTGGCCTCCTTCCCGCCACGGCTCCTGGGCTGGCGCGGTGGCCACGCGGAGGTCCGAGATCGCCACCTCACTGCGGAAGCCCACGGCGGCGAGGCCTGGGACCGCCTTCACGGCCGCCGCCAGCGCCTCGCCCAGGCACGAGGACGCCCGGAGCCGCGCCGCGACGGCCGTCGCGGTGACCCCGCTGGGGGGCATGACCTCGGCCTGCAGCTGGCAGGCCAGCGCCGACGCCGGGTCGGCGCGGCCCCTGCCTGCGGCGCCGCCGCCGAGCCGCGGCGCCGCCGCGAAGGAGACCCTGGCGGCGGCGTGCGCCGCGGCCGGGGGCGCTTCGGACAGCACAGCGCCCATCACGGCCTCCGAGATCGCGCCGTGCAACCGGCGGTTGAAGGCGTCCGTCAGCAGCGAGAGGTCGAGGCCGTGCATGATCATCGAGAGGCTCACGACGTCAGGCAGGCCTGCGCGGGGCGTCGTCGCCCTCCGCCTGGGGGTGGTCTGCCTCGGCGAGGGCGTGCCCAAGGCGGCCGCCTCCTCCAGCCTCCGCTCCTCCTCCTTTGGGATGCACAAAAACGTACTAGTACTACATGTTATCCTTGGAGGCGCGCGTCCGACCCAGACATATAGTATACCCATCTTGTAGTATATCGTTTCCCGAGCGGTGTGGCCAGAAAGCGCCCGCCACGACGCATATACTAGAAGATTTCTCGGTGCGCGCGTCGCCCCTGGGGGGGCGACGCACATATAGTATAAGTATGTTGGGGTGTTGCCGAGATCCTTAGCCGCGAGCTCCTTCTTCCTCTTCAGGCGCTCGGCGTGCTCGCGGTGCATCTCCTCCAGCCGCGCCTCCAGCCCCGGGCGCGCCGCCCTGCCGGGCTTCGCCTTCAGCTCGGGGCGGAACGAATGCTGCTGCTCCAGTTCGCTCTTGGCGGCCAGCTCAAGCTTCTCCTGCCTCGCCTTGCGAGCCTTGTCCTCGTAGAGCTCGGCGATCCTCGGGGTACAGCCCGGCGCGGGGCTGATGCTGCGGGCGCGCCGGGTTGCGCTCCGGGGCCGCGCCTGCTGGTCCGCCTCCTCGCGCTGCTTCCTGCGCCTCTCCGCGTCCTCCTGGGTGCGCTCCACGAAGCCCTTGGGCGCCGTGGTGCCCCTCGGCGTGATGTTGGCGGCGCTCGCCGGCCTGCGAAAGCGCGTGGCCTCGATCTGCTGCTCGTGCTCATGCTGGACCTTCCTTCTCATCTCTTCCAAGCCGGCACGCCGCGCGACGTGGTCCTCGTACAGCCGAGCAGACGCCTCCTCCAATGAGCTCTGGTTCCTGGGGCTCTTGGTCTTGGCCATCACTGAATCGTAGTCTTGCTGCCACTTGCTGCGCTCCTCCTTCTCCTGGCAGCTCCGCTTCTCTTCGAACACCTGATGCTTCCTGTGGTGCAGGCTGTGCATCTCCTCCAGGCGGCGGGGCGTCCGCGGCGAGACGGACCGGGACCGCGGCGAGGGCGACGCCTGCGACCGCGGCGACGCGGGCGACGACGCCCTCGAGTAGGCTCCACCGCGGGCCTCGGCCTGGACGATGCCGTCCAGCCGGGCGGCGCCCGCGGGCCGCCAGGCGCGCCGGGAGCCCGCGGCCGCCTGCGGGCCGGCAAGGTCATCGGAGCGCCCGCCGCGGGTGCTCGGCAGCGGGCTCCAGACGGCCTGCGACCGCGGGGTGGCCGTGCTGCCGGTGGTAAGCTTGGTGGGCGAATCCAACGGCGTGCTCTGCACCAGCTCGCGGGGGGCGCCCTGCCCCGCCGCCCTCGGCCGCGCGGAGACGCGCGCGGCCTCCAGCGCCTGCAGCCACGACTGCGCCTCCTCGGGCAGCTCCGCTCGCAGGCGGTAGGCCTTGCTTTCCACGGGGCTCGCCACGGTGATGCAGAGCTCGCGCCTGTCGTCCTGTGCGTCCCGCAGCTCCAGCTTGGACAGATCGGACGCGGAGATGACGGCCTCGGGCAGCTCCTCCGGATGCCCCTCGGGGCCGATCGCGTACCTGACGAGCCTCCCGCGCGCCAGCACGAAGTGGTAGGGCGTCCACCTGCCCACCACGCCGGCGCTCCTCACCTCCAGCGTCCCCTCCAACGCGCCCTCCTCGCCCGGCCGCAGGGGCAGGGCGTCCTTGCACAGGCTCTTCTCCATCTCGGGCGTCACCGGGGCCATGTCTCCTACCCCCAGCGATGGCCCTGGCGCGCCCACGCGCGCGCGGCCCGCCGCGGGGCCCGCGTGCGAGGCGGCGGGGGGGTGGGAGCTGGGGCGGGGCAATCGGCGCCCTTGAGCCAGAGGGGCTACGGGCTGGCGGGGTTACTCGAAGCGTCTCGAAATTGTTGATTTCCCGCTACATCTCGGCCAACCAGGCTGTTTTTCCTGTCGCCCGTAAGCCAGGGGACCTGCAATCCAAAGGGGCTCGCTTTGCCCGCGAGCCTGGGGATCCAAGCCTCGAAACCCACAGAACAGAATGCACGGCATCCTTTCGTCCGTGAGCCTTGGGGCTCATGAAAAAAACGCAAGTTGATTTTAAGCCCCAAGGCTTAGAAGCACACAAAGGAGCTCTGTTCGTCCGAACGCTGAGCACACAGGTTGCCTTCGCCCGTGAGACGCTGAAAAGTGGAACTCAAAAAGTTCGGAGGGCACAAGAAGGCCTGGAAGGAAGGCCACAGGTCGACCACTCTTGTAAACCGTTTGACCACTGTCGGGCACCCTCCGCAGACCATAGAAATCCACGAGTATGGCGCCATCGAAACACACACACACACACACACACACAAACACACACACACACACTTACACACACTTACACACACTTACACACACTTACACACACTTACACACACACACACGCACACACACTCTAAAAAACATGCTCCCGATTTGGCGCCATCAGAAGCACAGCAAAAACACTGCGTTGCTGATGGGGCGCCGTCGGAACACACAATCAAGGCGCCATCGGAGATCCTGTAACAAAAGCACATCGTTTCCTATCCGGCGAAGTGGGACGAACCTGAAACGCACCATCCTCGAGACGGCGAGCTGGGAATGCACCTCGGATGATCTTGGCACGCACCTTGACCTGGCCCCGAGACGCACCAGCCTCGAGCTGGCAGGCTCGCAACGCACCTGGGGGACGATCCTGGCACGCGACGCTGCCCGGCCCCGACACGCGCCGTCCTCGAGCTGGCACGCTCGGAAGGCACCCGAGACGCACCACCCACCAGCCTACAAGCACGAGAGATGCCTGGGACGACCTTGGGACGCACCGCGCACCAGGCCAAGGCAAGGGCAGCATCGGACGGGGACAAACTGGGGATCTCTGAGATCCGGCGGTTCTGGAGGATGCATATCGGGCCCCGCGGCCTTCTCAGAGCATGCCGGAACGCTCTGAAACGCTCTGGAACGGTTGTAGCCCTGTCCTGGCCCCGCCCGCCGTGCCGCCACGCAAGGAGTATGGGTATGGGAGCGGGCCGCCTGGATCCCAGAGACGCTCCACAAGGACCCGACAGGAGGGACCCTCTGTTGTGTCTGATGTCTTGATCCTTGACATCTATCCAGCCCGTATGAGACTAGGTGCAAAAGGACAAACAAACTCAGTTGAGTCGGGCGTGCCCCCGCACGTTCCCTTGCGGCCATATGATTGTTTACGCGCAGCAGTGACTATAAGCTCGATCGCGACGGCCATGGGATGTTACCTGTGTTTTCTATTTTTTGTGGGTCACCTTTGACCGAACCAGTTACAAAGGGGCCGCACAGCGGCCCGCCAGACTGGGCGGTGGCGAGGGGCAGGAGACCACAGCGCACCCCTCCCAAACGGGGAGTGGGCCTTGGCCAGCCGCCTCTCGACTCGCCTCAGTCCGAGGATCCCGAATCAAGGTCATCTTGGACCTTGCCTGCGACCTGGGAAGCGTTGTCCTCCCCTCCTCGCGAGGGGTCCGCTCGATCGAGTCTGGACCTGGGATCTGAGTCGAGGGCGGGTGCCACCGCATGGGGCGACTCTCCACCCTCAAAACGAAACTGCGCAGCTGCGTCCTCTGCGATCGCGTCGCTTGGCTCGGGGGCAAGTCTATCCGACGCCGCCTCAGCCGAAGCCTGACCCACGACTCCCCCACCCCCTCCCAGCTCCAACGCCCTCGCTTCCTTCGCAGCAATGCGAGCTCGCAGAGCCGCCAGCCTGTCAATGTAGCTGGCATGAGCTGGAATACGCACAGGCCTGACCGCCTGTTCGTATGAATTCGCCTCTTGCAGGGCGAGTGGAGCTTCATGCTCCGCGCATGTGACTGACCGCTCTCTCTTGGGATGCAGTCCTCTCCGCAATCTCCTGAGCGCCGTCGTTCCAGCGCTGCTCCTGCCCTCGTCTGCGCGGGGCTGGCGGCAGCGCTTAGCTAACTTGAATATCCTATGCTGGACAAAACAACCACACAGCATGCAAAAGAAAAGTGGCTTCGACTGGTTTGCCACCTGAGTTGAGGCCAACTGATGGCCGTGACGCGGGGGCAGAGTCAAGAGCTCCTTAACCCTCGCGGGGAAACCAGAACAACCCGCCTCGGGTCTCGAGTCCTTCGTTCCACTGTAGAAATTCAAACAACTAACGCATCTAGAGCCCCAAAGCCAGGGCCCCCAGGAGTGCCAGCCATCGTTCTTATCAAAAAGTTTGACGGGGCGCTCGTTTGTCGGTGGTCGCTGGCGTTAGACCCTCGGAAACAGTGGGAGGATCCCCGCGGCCAGGCGAGCGACTGCTTGGAGATGCTCCACCGCATTGTTGACCGCCTCTACCTCCGCAACAGACGGTTGCGGGTGTGGTCGGAGGGCCGTCTTAGCTACTAAATCCGCCTGCCAGTTGGCCTGACCTACCCATCTTTCAGGGGCGGGGAGCGCATCAAACACACTCATCTCTCTGTGCGCTGAGGTTAAAACAGCTGGGGCATACTTGTTGTTAACCATGTGCTGTAACGCTCCTCTGCGCGGGCCCGCATACTTGTGTTTGCGACTGAGTTGCTGCTGGGGCGTACTGTTGTGCAACCGAACAGCGTTCATGCAGTCGCTGTAACACGCTTCCCCGTGCCGCGGCACGATAATAGGAAACAGGCTCAGCTGCAGCTGCTCTGCTGCCTGACTCGCCTGCGGAAGCGACGGTCAGACCGTGCCCTTCGCCGTCGCCACCTGCTGACCCTCGGGCCCCATGAAGACCCGCGAATACGATGCCCTGGAAAGCTCTTTGATGGCATGCGGGGCGCAGGACCCATCTCCAGACACACTCAAACCAGCGGTGTCGAAATCGCCCCATGACAAAGGCGAACCGTCCTCGGCGAACAGCATGGGCTCGCGCTCGTCGCTTGGTGGCGGCCATGAACTAGCAGGGTGGCGAAACTTGAGTCCTGTGTAGAACTCGCTGGGGCCATCCTGCGCCTGCTGGTAAAAGAAATCACTGGCCTCAACGGCCGATCGGGCGGCACGGACCTCAGGACTACCCACGCAGTGATACAATCTATGTTGCAGCGAATCGGGCAGACTGCAGGGGGGGCACAATCCCGATGATAAATAGCCAGCTTTGGCGGCCCGATCTTCACACCAACACCCATCACAGAACCGGGACTTAACCATATATGTTCCTTGAGCGTTGAGCCCAATACCCTTGCCCAACGCTTGAGTGATACGACGTATCGGTTCAACACACACGCGCCCCCCCTCCCCCCATCCGAGCTTTTCGGCCAGGGACCTCTCATGGTGCCTCTGGACTCCTTCACGCAGGAGGGATCCTAACATCGCGGGGGAATTGTATAACAGCGAGACTTCATTTCCCTTGTCATCCTTCCACAGAAGCGGTCCCAGGGCCTCCCACCCAATGCGCTGAAGGGACAGGAACATACGGCTAATGGGGCCCCTCGAATTCTTCCACGTGGGACCGTCCTGCGGCACCGCCAACCACGCGTTGCGCAGCTCGGGAAGCGTGAAAAAGGCGAGCGCGGGCTTAGTTGTCGTCTGCCACACGGCAGCTGCCCAAGCTAAGGCAGGCGCGACCATGCAGCGCCAAACTGGATCGCCAAGCAGCACTGTCTTCGCCTGGTCCGAGACTCCCGCATGAGCGGGTGCGGAAAAGGAAAGCATAACCGACCTGATCTTCTTGAGCTCAGCATCGCTGCAGCCCGTGACCGTGTCCCCGAAACACACCGCAGTTCGGGCCCCCGCCGCGTAGATCTTCCCAATCCTACTTTTGTCCCTGGGGAGGGCCCTTCTCAAACGTTTGAGCTTACGATGCCTACGAATCATATCGGCAAGTCTACCTTTCTTCTTGCTACAGGCCTGCTTCCCACTCCTCTTAACACCAGGGGCCAGATCAACTCCCAGGGGAACCACATGGATTCCCACCGTGCCCGCCAGCGTTCCGAAGCGACGCCCGATCCGCAGCGACAGCGCAGGCGAGGAGGCAAACGTCAACAGTTTGTCGGCCGCCAGTCCGACTCCCAACTCGCACCGAAAAACTTCGTGAAGGTCACCGGCAGCTTTCTCCAGCACCTCCACGGCGCGGTCGGGGCTTCCATAGGCGCTGACCGTATGGTCGTCAACGTAGGAAGCCAGGTCCACATCGCGATTCCGCTCGAGACATCTGTCGAAAGGCTCGAGCGCATAAACCTCGACATTAATGCAATTGAAACACGACCCCGCAGGCAGCCCGCACGAAGCATAAGGAGGGACGCCACTGCGATCCGTCCCAAGACGGAGAACGCGCGGGCCGCGCCAAAAATTGCAAGTGACCTTGACCACCACACTCGGCAGGCCAGCAGCCAGCGAGCGATCTCTGAGCGTGGTCAATCGGAAGGACTCGTGATACTTGGATCCGTCCCACGAAAAAACCTCCCGTCACATTCCCTTCTCCGACATGCGCTTCCGCCTTGACAGCCTGGTTCCGGATGCTTTGCTCCGCCGACTTCCCCGCTCCGAACGCCCAGTGCCTTCTCGGGTGTCTGGCCTCAAAATCTTGGACCATGGGGCGCCTAGCTTTTTCCCACAGCCTCACAGGGGCCGCGCAGAGCAACGCGTGGCGAAGCCCACCCTTGGGTTTTTCCAAGAGGGGGAAGAGCATCCAGTAAACGGCCTTCGGGGAGACTCCGATCTTCTCGATCGTCTGGAAAATGCACGCGAGGGCCTCGTGGCCAGCATCGCACAGCATGCCGTAGTGTCTGATGTGCACACCATCCAGACTCTGAGCCGTGTGAGGACTGAACGTTTTACAGAGAGCGCGGATATCTTCGGGCCTCAAGCGCTCAAAACACTGCCTGTCCAGCACCTCGAGGGGCTGAGGGCTTGGGGAGGCCCTCCAGTAGGGCCCTAACACGTCGGCTTCATTCGCGAGCAGCTTGCGCGGGCCGGCCGAAAAAACACCAGGGGCCGTCTCAATGATCGCGGGCAACCATTTGGGTTGTAAGCGGGAAAGCTTATGCATCATCCGCGCCGAACCTGAGAACGCTTCATGCTGCCACTGATCCTAGCTCACCTTAGCGCGCGTGCCGAGGCCCGATCGGGCGCCGTCAACATCGTCACCCCAATCATCAAGAGCTTGCGTGATCTTTTCGAGCCAATCCGACAACTGGCCTCTGTTCTGAGGCCGAGACGCAACTAACTGCCTTGCAGCGCTGACCGTGGCGTCCAGCCTCACGGACAGGCCCTCCCCATGAAAGGGCTGCTGGATGATGCTGCAGATGTTAAACGCAGCCGGGATGTCCTGGTTCACATTCATGTCACGGTTCTCATGCACTCGCAAGGCCGTGCATAGGAGATCTCTGAGGTTCTGCTGGAGCCAAATCCAACCCTCACATACCAGCTCCTCATCCTCAGGGTTCCGTCGAGGTTTCGTAAACACCGAGACCCACTTCGCCGAGGGAGGAAGCCCCTTGAGGCCTTTGTTCTTGATCGGAGTGTCCAGCTTACCTTCCAACTCAACCTCCACGACACCCGAAAAACGCTTCCACGCCGCAGAGATCAGTTCCCCCTACGCCACAATCACCGACTCGACGCTGGCAGCTTTGTCAGCTTCTTCGGCAAGGGCCCCGGGGACCTCCCAACACGGTGGCTCGGGGGAGGGGCCGAAAGGGGGCCCCCTAGGGAGCCTCCTATGCGTTTGATATATCAACTGCTTGATCCCGCTAACGCCCGCCTTGAACTGCAACTGCACAGGCTTGTGCGGGCGGTGCGGCCACGTCGCGACGATAGAGGTCTTATCGACCAACTTCGCAACCGCTGGCGACACCACGAAATAGTCAATGTACGAATTATCCGCTGCCGTGGCACATGTCTCGGCTGGGGGCTGCAGGATGACCACGTTAGCTTTGCGCGGTAACCCCGACAACTCGACGATCGAGGACTGCATGTTCCAATCCGCTCCGAAGATGGCCAGGTGCTGGCCCTCGAGGGCCTCGCCCGCTTCCCCCAGAATCTTTAGGTTGCGCTTCGAGAGGCCTTTGGAGTCATGGAAGCGCCCACAAGCAGCCACCACAGGTTGAGGCCACTGCGGGAGGTCCAGCTCAACAAGAATCAGTCGGTGCGGCACTAAAACCCCACGTGGCAGCCGACTTGGCCATCTGAGGCCCACGGTGGTCCTGGCAAATATCGCCACACCTGCTGAGAGTTGCCCACGGCCAGCGAGAACAGAGGGCGAGCAGAGCATGTGCCGTCTTATCCCCCTGAGTCTCGTCCGTGATACCTATCTCCTGGGCGAAAAGGACCAACGCTTCAGAACGCCTGAGCCGTTTCTCAAGAGTGCCCCAGCTGTTCCAGTTATAACACTCAAAAACCTGCCCCGGTAGGTCGTCGGCCTTAAACGAAGCAGGCGAGGGAGGGCAGCCCGCCCCGAACTTGGAAACTTTCAAACCCGTGCAGAGTGGCTGCCCCGCATGGGGCTTGGCTCTGCACATGCTGGGCGCGGCCCCGCGGTTGTCTACGCCAGGGCCGACGATCCCGTTGCTCCAGGCTGTTTTTCTTACCGCACCGTTCGCCAGGTGGGGACGAGAAGTCGGCGACGCTTCGCCAGCGCGGGCCTCACGAGAGGCCCCCGACAAAACGCAGAACGAGTGGCCTTGCTCCGCCACGGGAGCTGTTCCACCAAAAGACTGCTCCTGGGCCCCCACGCTGGAGGCCCTCAGTACATGTACGCCTTCACCGTCAGGAACCCGAAGTTTTCGCCCTCTTGAACGCTCCTGACGCCAGCGCCTGGCAAATCGCCCGCTTGTCTCCCCGATGCTCATCCCAGAACTTCTCGGCCTCCGCGTCATCAGCGAAAGCTTGAGGTAGTTCTTCGTCATCATCGTCATCCTCGGGGACAGCCGGTGGAGTAGCAGTGCCATCAGGAGGATGGTCCTTCTGCAACTGAGCAATGAGGGACGCATGCTCCTTGAAAGCCTGGCTCTCCAACATCGCCTTGATCTCCTCCTTGCCTTCGAGCATCTCCATGGGGACCTCCAGGGTCGGCGGAGCAGGCTTGGCATGTGGTACACCACGAGGAATAGATGCCACCAGTTGCTTCTGGAGGGCCTCAACTTCGACAGCAGCAGCCCGACGTTTGGCCTCCAGTTCGTCCCGCTTGGCGGTGGCCTCCTTGATGGCATCATTCTGCGACTCGACATCACAGGTGTGCTTTGCCAACTGCTTCTCCGCCCTGGCGAGGCGGTGACCGACGTTGGTGTGCTGCGTGATGTCGCTCTTCTTGGCCTCCAGCTTGGCTCGCACGTCGCGCAGCTGGGTGACCAACAACTCCTTAGCCGAGGACATATGCTCCTTGCCGCACGCCTTGATGGCCTGCTCGAGCTCCGCCGCCTGTGCCACCAGGGGGTCCTCCGCTTGCTCCGTTGACTCTCCTCCTGGGCTCGAACCACTCTTGCCGCCGCCGCCGTGGCCGCCGCCCTGGGGAGAGGACTTGAGCAGTAGGTCGAATCGCTTGGTGATGTCCGCCAGCTGCTTCTCAAGCTTCGCCTGGCGCTTATCTCCGAGCAAATGTGACCCACCAGCACCACCGCGAGGACCAGCAGCACTAGAGCCCGCCCCATTGCCGAAAGTCTTCGCTCGATCCAAAACATGTTTGGGCGCTTTTTGACCGCATTGACACTGCAATCTGCACGCCCAGTTGCTGGTTTTTCCGCACTTCTGGCAGCCCCAAAAAGGCGTCCGCGGCCCTTTGACGACTCCATCCATGCTTGGCTCCCTCAGGAGCCGGGTACGTATGCTCCAGCAGGAGCTCACACATCACTAAAACGAGCCGAAGGCCCGCAACAGCACTTGGCCGTTTCGAAGAGGCATGCTGTTGCAAGCTCAGAAAAACTCTGAGCCGAAACGGCTGGATGTTACCTGTGTCGCAGAGGAGGGGGATGAGGAGGAGGAGGACGACGACGACGACGAAGAAGAGGCGGAAGAGAAGGACGTCGACGAGGCACAGGAGGAAAGCTACGAAACCTTCGGACGAGGGGTGCGGCAGACGCCGACGACGACATCCCCGGAGGTCTCCGAGGACACGCACATTTGAAAACCTCCGAACATAAGCCTCCAAGGAAGCCCGCGTACCTCCTCTGGCGAAGACCGCCGCAAACCCCATTTACAGGCGGCGACATCCAAACCCTAATTACCCCCAGCAACCAGATTCTCCTAAATCGATGGGGGGCGGGGGTAGGGTTCGGATTTCGCAACGTATTCGACGAATTACGAACCGCACTCGCGCCGCCCATCGAGTTGCCCGAATCGTTGATCACCGGGGGTAGGCCCTGAGATCCGACGTTGGGGAAAAATTGAAACATCGCCAGAAATCACTACCGCAGCCCGGGACCCCATCCTTTTGCTTCATTTCTCGAGCCGGGTCGATCTGCGAGTGTCCAGGGGCCCGAAATCTGGCGACAACGCCCGCTGTAAAAAATCCTCCGACCACACCCTTTGCAGTCGCCGACGAAGGGCGACTGGGGCCGCTGGGCCGCCGGCTCCGGCCCGACAGCGCGCACAGCGCGTGGAGGGGCAGCAGGCAGGCGGGCGCGGCGCGGGCGTGGACGCCCGTCGCCACGGCCCGCGCCAGCCGGGCCACCTCGGGAGGTCGCAGGCGAAGGACGACGGCGACCGACGACGCGACGACGACGACGACGACGATGACGAACGGCGACGACGACGTCGACGACGACGTCGACGACGACGGTGACCGACGACGGCGACAACGGTGACCGACGACCGACGACGACGGCGACGCTGGCGACGACCGACGGTGACAGACGAAGACGAACGAAGACAACGACGACCGACGACGATGACGACCGACGACAACGACGACGACGACGACCACGGCGGCGACGACGACCGACGACGACGACGACGACGGCGACGCCGGCGACAGCGACGGCGACGGCGACCGACGAGGCAACGACGACGACGACGACAACGACGACGACGACGACGACGATGACGGACGACGACGACGAACGACGACGTCGACGACGAAGACGGCGACGACGACGGTAACCGACGACGGCGACGACGACGGCGACCGACGACCGACGACGACGGCGATGACGACGACGACGACGGCGGCGACGACGACAGTGACCGACGACGGCGACGACAAAGGTGACCAACGACCGACGACGACAGCGACGACGACGACGACGACGGCGACGACTACGACGACGACGACGACGACGACAACGACGGCGACGCCGGCGACGGCCGATAACGACCGATGAGGCGACGACGATAACGACGACGACGACGACGACAGACGACGACGACGACGACGCCAGCGACGACGACGGCGACCGACGACGGCGACGACGACGGTGACCGACGACCGACGACGACAGCGACGACGACGACGACGTCGGCGGCGACGTCGACGACGACGGTGACCGACGACGGCGACGACGGTGACCGACGACCGACGACGACGGCGACGACGACGGCGACCGACATCCGACGACGACGACAAACGACGACGACGACAAACGACGACGACGAAAGACGACGACGACGACGACCAACGACAACGACGACGACGGCGGCGGCGACGACGACCGACGACAACGACGACGAGGACGACGGCGACGCCGGGGACCGACGAGGCAACGACGACGACGACGATGACGGACGACGATGACGACGACGTCGACGACGAAGATGGCGACGACGACGGTGACCGACGACGGCGACGACGACGGTTGTTACCGACGACCGACGACGACGGCGACCACGACGACGACGACGACGATGGCGACGCTGGCGACGGCGACGGCGACGACGAACGACGATGACGACCCACGACGACGACGACGACCGACGACAACGATGTCGTCGGCGGCGACGACGACCGACGACGACGACGACGACGGCGACGCCGGCGACAGCGACGGCGACCGACGAGGCAACGACGACGACAACGACGATGACGGGCGACGACGACGACGACGAACGACGACGACGACCGACGACGACGGTGACCGACGACGGCGACGACAACGGCGACCGACGACAGACGACGACGGCGACGGCGACGACGACAACGGCGGCGACGACGACGGTGACGGACGACGGCGACGACGACGGTGACCGACGACCGACGACGACGGCGACGACGACGGCGACGACGACGACGACGACGACGACGGCCGATGACGACCGATGAGGCGACGACGATGATGACGACGACGACGACGACGACGGACGACGGCGGAGCGACGACGACGACGACGTCGACGACGACGACGACGACGGTGACCGACGACGGCGACGACGGTGACCGACGACCGACGAAGACGGCGACGACGACGACGACGACGGCGACGTCAGCCACGGCGACGGCGACCGACGGCGACGGCGACGACGACGACAAACGACGACGACGAATGACGACGTCGACCGACGACAACGACAACGACGGCGGCGACGACGACGGCCGACGACAGCGACGGCGACGGCGACCGACGAGGCGACGACAACGACGACGACGACGACGACGGACGACGACGACGACGACGTGGTCGACGACGACGACGGCGACGACGGTGACCGACGACGGCGACGACGACGGCGACTGACATCCGACGACGACAGCGACGACGACGACGGCGGCGCTGGCGACAGCGACGGCGACAACGACGACGAACGACGACGACGACCGACGGCGACGACCGACGAAAACGACAACGACGGCAGCGACGACCGATGACTGACGACGACGGCGACGGCGACGACTGCGACAGCGACGGCGACCGACGAGGCGACGACGACGACAGCGACGACGACGACGACGACGATGACGGACGAAGACGACGTCGATGACGACGACGGCGACGACAACGACGGCGACGACTACGGTGGCCGACGACTGATGGCGACGGCGGCGACGACGATGACGACGACGACGACGACGACGACGACCCGCGACGACGACGACGACGACGACGACGAAAACGGCGGCGACGACGACGACGCCGGCGACGGAAATGCCCGCGACGGCGACGGCGACCGAAGAGACGACGACGACGACGACGACGACGACGAAGACGACGGCGACGACAGACGATGTCGACGACGACGGTGACCGACGACGGCGACGACTACGGCGACCGACGACCGACGACGAAGACGACAACGACGACGACGACGGCGACGCCGGCGACGGCGACGACGACGAACGACGACGACGACCGACCACGACAGACGACAACGACGACGAAGGCGGCGACGCGACGACGACGACGACGACGACGACGACGACGACGACGACGGCGACGCCGGCGACGGCGAGCGACGAGACAACGGACGACGACGACGATGACGGAAGACGACGACGACGACGTCGACGACGGCGAAGGCGACGACGAGAATCTACGACGACGACGACGACGACGACCGGCGGCGACGGCCAACGACAACGACGACGAAGGCGGCGACGACAACGACGACGACGACGACGACGAAGGCGACGCCGGCGAAGGCGACGGCGACCGACGAGGCAGCGACGACGACGACCGAGTCGACGACGACGATGACGGACGACGGCGACGACGACGACGACTCCGACGACGACAGTGACCGACGACGGCGACGACGACGGCGACCGACGACTGACGACGACGGGGACAACGACGACGACGACGGCGACGATGGCGACGACGACGACGAACGACGACGACGACCGACGAACACGACCGACGACAACGACGACGACGGCGGCGACGACGACGACGACGACGGCGACGTGAGCGACGGCGACGGCGACCGACAAAACGACGACGATGACGGTAGACGACGACGACGTCGACGACGACGACGGCGACGACGACGGTGACCGACGACGGCGACGACGACGGTGACCGACGACTGACGACGACCGCGACGACGACGACGACGACGATGACGTTTACCGACGACGGCGACGCCAACGACGGAGACGGCGACGACGGCGGCGAACGATGACGGCAACTGACGACGACCACCGACGTCGACGACGACGACGGTAACGGCGACGACGACGGCGACGAACGACGACGGCGACGCCGGCGACGGCAACGGCGACCGACGAGCCGACGACGACGACGACGACGATGACGGACGACGACGACGACGTCGGCGACGACGACGGCGACGACGACAGTGACCGACGACGGCGACGACGACGTCGACGACGACGACGGCGAAGGCGACGACGAACGAAGACGACGACCGACAACTTCGACCGACGACAACGACGATGACGCCCGGCGACGACGACGACGACGATGGCGACGCCAGCGACGGCGACGGCGACCGACGAGACAACAACGACGGCGACGACGACGGACGACAACGACGACGCCAACGACGACGACGGCGACGACGCTGACCGACGACGGCGACGACGACGGTGATTGACGACCGACGACGACGACGACGACGACGACGACGACGACGACGGCGACGCCGGCGACGGTGACCGACGACCGACGACGACGACGACGACGACGACCGACGGCAACGACGACGGCGGCGGTGGCGACGATGACGACGACGACGACGACGACGACGACGACGACGGCGACGCCACGACGGCGACGGGGACGGCGACCGACGAGGCGACGACGACACCGACGACGACGACGCAGGCGACGCCGACGGCGACGACAACAACGAACGACGACGACGCCGACGGACGACGGCGACGACGACGTCGACGACGACGACAGACGACGCTGACGACGACGGTGACCGACGACGGCGACGACGACGGTGACCCGCGACCGACGACGACTGCGACGACGACGACGACAACGACGGCGACGCTGGCGACGCCGACGGCGACGACAACAACGAACGACGACGACGACGACTGACGACGACGACCGACGACAACGACGACAACGGCGACGACGACCGACGACCACGACGACGGCGACTCCAGCGACGATGACCGACGAGGCGACGACGACGACGACGACGACGACCACGACGACGACGACGACGACGACTGCGACGGACGACGACGACGACGACGTCGACGACGACGACGGCGACGACGACGTTTACCGACGACGCCGACGACGACGGTGACCGACAACCGACGACGACGGCGATGACGACGACGACGGCGACGGCGACGTCGACGACGACGACTGTGACCAACGACGGCGACGACGACGGTGATCGACGACGGACGACAACGACGACAACGGCGGCGACGACGACGACGGCGACGACGACGGCGACACGGGCGACGGCGACGGCGACGGTGACCGACGACCGACGACGACGACGATGACTGACGACAACGACGACGTCGACGACGACGACGGCCGACGACGACGGTGACCGTCGGCGACGACGACGGTGGGCGACGACCGACGATGACGACGACGAAGGCGACGCCGGCGACAGCGACGGCAACGACGACGACCGACGATGGCGACCGACGACGCCGACCGACGACAAGGACGACGACGGCGACGACGTCGACAAAAGCGACGCTGGCGACGGCGACGGCAGCGACGACGAACGACGTCGGCGACCGACGACGACCACCGACGACGACGACGACGACGGCGACGGCGACAGCGACCGACGAGGCGACGACGACGACGACCACGACGACGTCGACCACCGACGACGACGCCGTCGACGACGACGACGACGACGACGACGACGGTGACCACCGAGGGCGACGACGACGGTGACCGACGACGACTATGTACGACGGCGACGACGACGACGACGACGGCGACGACGGTGACGACGGCGACGACCACGACCGACGACAACGACGACCGAGGACGACGACCGACATTGACGACGAAGACGGCGGCGACGACCGACGACGACGACGACGACGACGACGACGACGACGACGACGACGACGGCGACCGACGAGGCGACGACGACGACGACGACGACGACGACGACGACGACGACGATGACCGACGACGACGACGACGGCGACGACGACGGTGACCGACGACGGCGACGACGACGGTGACCGACGACCGACGACGACGGCGACGGCGACGACGACGACGACGACGGCGACGCCGGCGACGGCAATGGCGACGGTGACGACGAACGACGACGACGAACGACGATGACGACAACGACGACAACGACGACGACGACGACGACGGCGACTCCGGCGACGGCGACCGACGACGACGACGAAGACGATGACGAACAACGTCGACGAGGACGACAGCGACGACGACAGTGACCGACGACGACGAACAACGACGGCGACGCCGGCGACGGCGACGCCGACGACGACCGACGACGACGACCGACGACGACGACCGACGACAACGATGACGACGGCGGCGACGCTGACGACGACGGCGACGACGATGGCGACGCCGGCGACGGCGACGGCGTCCGGCATGGCGACGACGACGACGACCGACGACGACGACGACGACGACGACGACGACGACGACGGCAACGACGACGGTGGCCGACGACGGCAACGACGACGACAACCGACTACCGACGACGACCGACGACGACGACAACGACGACGACGACGACGACCGACGACGACGACCGACGACCGACGACAACGACGACGACGGCGACGACGAAAACGACGGCGAAGACGCGACGACAAGTACGAACGACGACGACGACAGACGACGACGACCGACGACAACGACGACGAGGGAAAGAGCTGACGACAACGACGAAGACGACGACGCCGAAGCCGGCAACGGCGACGGCGACCGACGAGGTCACGACGACGACGACGATGACGACGATGAACGACGACGACGACGACAACGACGAAGAGGGCGACGACGACGGCGACCGACGACCACGACTACGAGGACCGACGACGACGACGACGACCGACGACGACGACGACGACTGACGCGACGGCAAAGACGAACGACGGTGACGACGACGACCGACGACGACCACCGACAACAACGACGACGTCGGCGGCGACGACGACGACGACGACGGCGACGCTGGCGCCGGCAGCGACACCGACGGGGCGGCGACGGCGACGACGACGACGACGAGACTGACGACGATGTCGACGACGACGACGAAGACGACGACGAGGACGACGACGACGACGACGACGACGACGGCGACTGACAACCGACGACGACGAAGACGACGACGGCGGCGACCACAACGACGACGGCGACGACCGACGACGATGACGGACGACGACGGCGACCGACGACGACGACCGACGACAACGAAGACGACGGCGAAGACGGCGACGACGACGACGACGACGACGACGGCGACGACGGTGACGACGGACGACGCAGCCGACGACGATGGCAACGGCGACGACGAGGACGACGACGGCGGCGACGACGACGGCGACGACAACAACGACGACGACGACGACGACCACGGCGACGACGACGGCGACGACGACGTCGACGACCAACGACGAAGAACGGCCGACGACGACGACGACGGCGACGACGACGACGACGACCGGCGACGGCGACGCCGCCGGAAAACGACGACGACGACGACGACTACGACGACGACGACGACCGACAAGGCGACGACCGACGACGACGACGGAGACGACGTCGACGACGACGACGACGACGGCGGCGACGACGACGACGAAAATGAAATTGTCAACGACGACAGTGACGATGACGACGACGACGGCGACCGACAAGGCGACGACCAACGACGACGACAGACGAAGACGAAGACGACGCCGACAGATGACGACGACAACGACGACGACGACGGCGACGACGACGACGGAGACGACGACGGCGACGAAGACAACGACGACGACGACAACAACGACGATGGCGACCACGCCGAACGACGACAACGACGATGGCGGGCGGCGGCGACGGCGACGACGACGGTGACGAAAACGACGGCTGACGACGACGGCGACGACGACGACGACGACGATGATGGCGACGACGACGACGGCGACGACGCCGGAAACGACGACGACGACGACGACGACTTCCGCGACGACGACGACGACGACCACCGACGACGGCGACGACGGCGTCGACGACCAACGACGATGGCGACGACGACGACGTCGGCAATCACGGCGACGACGACGACGACCACTGCGACGACGACGACGACGACGACGACGACGACGACGACGACATCAACGACGGTGACCGACGACGGCGACGACGACAACGACGCCAACGACGACAATGATGACGACGACAGCGACGGCGACGACAACGGCGACGACGGCGGTGACGACGACAACGGCGACGGCGACGACGACCGACAACGGCGACGACGACGGCGAACGACGACGACGGCGACAAGAACTACGGGCGAAGACGACGACGACAACGACGACGACGACGACGACGGCGACCGACGACGACGACGACAACGACGACGACGACCGACGGCGACGACGGCGGCGACGACGACCGACGACCACGGCGACGATGGCAACGACAGCGACGACGAACGACGACGACAACGACGACGACGACGACGACGACGACGACGACGGCCAACGACGACGACCACCGACGACCACGACGACGACGAAAACCAACGATGACGACGACGACAACGACGACGCCGACGACGACGACGGCGACGACGACGACGACGACGGCGACGACGACGACGACGACGTCGACAACGACGACGACGACGACGACGACGACGACGACGACGACGGCCAACGACGACGACCGACGACAACGACGACGACGACCGACGCCGACGACGACGACAACGACGAAGGCGACGACGACGACGACGACAACGACGGTCACGACGACAACGGCGACGGCGACGACGGCGACGACGTCGACGACGACCACGACGAGGACGACGACGACGGCGACGACGACGACGACGACGGCAACGACGGCGGCGACGACGATGACGACGACCGACGACGGCGACGACGACGACGATGGCGACGACCACGATGACGACGACGACGACAACGACGGCGACGACGACGACGACGACGACGACGACGGCGGCGACAACGACGAGGACGACGACGAGACGAGGACGGCGACGAGACGACGACGACGACGACGGAAACCAAGACCGCGACGATGACGATGATGAACGATGGAGACGATGACATCGACGACGACGACGAAGACGACGACAGCGATGATCACGACGACGACAACGACGACGACGACGACGGAGACGACGACGACGACAACGACGACCAAGACGATGACGACCACGGCGACGACGACGAGGACTACGACGACGATGGCGACGACGACAACGTCGACGACAGCGACGATGATGACGACGGCGACGGCGACGACGACGGCGACGACAATGACGACGACGACGGCGACGACTACGACGACTACGACGCCCTCGACGACGACGGCGGCGGCGACGACGACGACGACGGCGGCGGCAACGACGACGACGGCGGCGGCAACGACGACGACAACGACGACCGACGACGACGACCGCGACGACTACGATGACGACGACGACGACGACGGCGGCGACGACGACGAGGAAGACGACGAGGAAGACGACGACGACGACGACCACGGCGACGACAATGACCGTGGACGACAACGACGGCGAAAAACACGACGACGACGATGACGACGGCGACGACGACGCTGACGACGACGACGACGACGACGACGACGACGACCACGGCGACGACAACGACGACGACGCCCGCGACGATGACGATGACGATGACGACGAAGACCGCGACGATGACGACGACGATGACGACGACGATGACGACGACGAAGACCGCGAAAACAACGACGACGACAACGACGCCGACGGCCGCCCGGGAGGAAGTGAGGAGGGGCGGGCCTTCTTAGAAGGCTTCTGGGCTCCTCAGATGCCCTTTGCGTCTTCAGGGAGGGCTCCGAGAACTTCTCAAAAGGAGATGGAGGCCTTCCGAGCCTTCTGAGAAGTTCTGCCCCTTGCCACATCCCCCCCGGCGCGCCGCTGAGACATGGTGTTTCTGTATATACCGGCGGCTTCTCCCCGAGCTCGGCCCCCAAAGGGCGCTGTCGGACCCGAGGGCCATCGAAAATGGTCCGGGGCGAGATCCTGCCTCCGGGCAAGGGGTCGGGCCCTCTGGGGCCGCGCACTGGAAAATCACATCGTCGGATGTCTGGGCGCGCGCGAGGACGACCCGACGGGTTCGGCGATCGGCGTTTGATCCTGTGCTTCTGCTGCTGCTGCCGCCGCCCCCCCCCCCGCACTCGTGGCACCGCCAGACGGGCGGGGTGCGGGGCATGGGCGGCAGGCTCGATCTCGAGGGGCCGGATCTCTGCCCGCGCCCCCGATCTGACCCCCCCCCCTCTTCAAAATTCTGGCGTAGGCAGGGGGACGAATAATCCGTCGGTCGCCTCCTCCTCCTCCTCCTCCTCCTTCATCTCCTCCTCCTCCTCCTCCTCCTCCTCCTCCTCTCCTCCTCCTCCTGGCTGTTGCTGCTGCTCCTCCTCCTACTTTTCCTCCGGCTTCTTCCCCCTCGGGCTCATCCTACCCTGCTTCCTCCTACTCCGCCCATGCTCCTTGCAACTCCGAGCTCCCTCCTCGTCCCTCCAGCCTGCTCTCCTCTTCTTCCTCCCATCCTTCCCCTCCTCCATCATCTCTGCTCCTCCATCATCCATGCCGAGGCTCTCCCTACGGTCCTTCGGCTAGAGGGGTGCCAGCGCAATTACCTCCACAATTCAGACACTCAAGACCTTAAGGCGCCAGTTGCCACCATTCATTGTTTTCCTCCTCGGGCCGTCAGCGGGATTCATTCCCCTGCTAGCTGATTGTGCCTGTCAACGTCAGCTCACATCCGCATTATGGCGCATTGGTCACGCCCCATTTCCCCAACATGCCAAATTGGGTGACGGGTCGGCCCGTGCCGTCACGGCGTCACATGTGCCGGCATGGTGTCACTCATGCGGTCTCTCCCTCGCCCCAACCCCTGCCCGGGTGATGGTTCGATCCGTGCCGCCGCGGCACCGCATGTGCCGCCGTGGTGTCACTCATGTGGTCGCTCCCGCTCCCAACCCCTTACCCGAGCACTTCAGGGACTGTAAACCGCAGGCCGGGCCACGTCAACACCGACCGACCCCAACCCAACTCGCCCGTCCTCCCACCCCTCCTTATCGCCCCCTGCCCCCTCTCCATTCCCTCTTCTTTCCTCCCCCTCCTCTCTCGCCCCCTGTGTCTTCGCTCCCTTCGAGTAAACAAGCGATGCAGCATAATCACATGTACATTGCATTCTACCAGCAGAGAGAGAGAGAGAGAGAGAGAAAAAAAAAAAAAAAAAAAAAAAAAAGAGAGAGAAAGAGACAGCGCAACAGCCCGTGGGGAGGCGGGAAATCCGCCTGCCCCGGCAAGGCGCCGGGCCGACATTACTGGCGAGGTGTGAAAATATCGTAACATGTGAAAATCCCCCTAAAACTGCGCACCACCTGTCCGGCCCCGCCGCCCCAGCCAAACGTCAGGGGGAAGGTGTGGTTGAAAGACCGCGCGCGGGCAAGGACGCCCGGCGACTTGGGGGGATACCCCGGAAGGGGGGGAACGGGGGAGGAGGGGGGGAGAGGAACCGGAAGGCGGAGGAAGCGGGCGCGCGGCCGTGGGACCTGAGCCGCCGACCCCCACCGTTAGACGCGCACACGCCAGCCTGGGGAGGCAAGGAGCGGGAGAAAAGAAGGAAAGGTGGGGGAAAGGGAGGGAAGAACACACGCCGAACAAAAAAGAATATCGCCGGGCAGGGGGGGCAGCGGACAGAAATTCTGGCGCGGGCGCGGCGCCCATCGGAGGGGGATGTTTTGCAGGTCCCTGGCGGGGGGCGCTATTCCGCCAGGGCGCCTCGGCGGACAGGGCGCCGCGCCGCAAAGCATCGCGACCCCGAGCATCTGGGAAGACGAGGGAGGGAAAAGGGGGGGCAGAAGAGGAAGGAGGCGGAAAAACGGAGGAGGGGGGCGAGGAAGGCTAGGCGTCGTCGTCGCCCGGAGCCGCCAGCAGGCAGAGAGCAACGAACAGCGCGCCCCCGCATTCGGGGGGGTCTGTGTGCCTACGCAGCGCAGCCCGCGCCGTGGCCCTGCGAATGGCCACAGAGAGCTGCTGGAAGAGGCGAGCCGCCCCGGCGACCGCCTCTTCTCCGAGGCGCCGAGCCAGGCGGCGGAGGGCGTCCGCGCCCGCGGGGCCCCATCCGCCCGACGGTTCCGCCACCAGGGGGACGAGCATTATCCCCTGCTGCCTGCACTGGGCCTCGGTGTCCAAGTGCTCACGCTCGGTCGCCTCGAACGCTTGGGCCGCGCGCCCTAGGCCGAGCCGCGCCACGCCGAGAGCAGCCTGCCGACGCGGCGAAGACACCGTAAGGTCGAAAGCAGCATGTGCCCCTCGGAACCGAGATGGCACGTAGACGTCCGCAGGGCGACGCCCGTTGGCCTGAGCGCCGTCAGGCCGGGGCGGCAAGAACCCTGGACGCTCCAGCTCCGGGGCGAAGCCGGCCGACGAAGCAAAGCAACCGACCAGGTTTCGGGTGGCGCTGTGCCGCAGCACCCCGTCCCCAGCGCCTGCGCAAAGACCCGAGTGGCGGCCGTGCCTGTTGCGCACGCCGTCGCAGCACGGGCAGTAACTAATGCTAGGACTCGTGGACGGGCAGGGCACTAGGAACCGGCGCTTGACCTCAGTCACAAACTCCTCCGGTTCGAAGAGCAGCCCGAGGTTCTCGTTCGGCGGCGCCTCCAGGAAGCCGCTTGCGCCAGGGAGCTGTTCGGACTGGATTTCCGCTAGGTCTGACTCGCTCAAGCCAGCGCAGAAGGCCTTGTGGTCGTGGTCGTCCAAGTCTCTGGCTGCAGCCAGGCTCACCAGGTAGGCGCTGGGCGCGCGGGCCTCCAAGCGCCGCAAGCCGAAGCCTGCAAAAGCCAGTCCGTGGGCCGCCCGGTGCCACTGCGCGTCTGTCAGGTCCGCCGCCAGGAGGTCGGCGAGCGCGCGACGCTGGCGCAAGTCGGAGCTGCTGAGTGCTTCCGAGTGCAGGGCTGGCGCGGCCGCGCGGGCGCTGTGCGCGAGTTTGCTGGATCTCGCGCAGTAGCGTAGCAGCAGGAGGCCCACCTGCGGATGAAGGTCTGCGAGTGCCGCCAGGGTGTGTTTGGCCTTGTCTGCTCTCTTCTTCGTGAAAGCCTCGCAGTAGGCCTGGTCGCCGATGGGCGCGCCCAGCAGCTTGAACTCACCGCGCAAGGCGACGCGGCCAACGCCAGTTTCAGCCTCCGTTAGCAAAAGGGGCGGGGAAAAGTCCGCCGAGGTCTGCGGGGGCAAGTCCAGACGGGGCAACGAGCTCGCACTTGCCAAGGTTCAACTCCAAACCGCGTTCCGGGCACCGGGCTTGTAGTAGAGCCAGCGCTTGCGCCGCGGCGTCAGCGGGGGGGGGCCCGCCAGGAAGCCGTCGTCCAGGTAGAACGCGCGCAGGTCCAAGGCTTGCTGGCCAGCCAGCTCCTCCAAGACGTCGTGCACGGCCAGGGCGAAGAAGAGCGGCCCCAGAGGGTACCCTCGCTGCGCGCCCGCCTGAGACGAGAGCCTGTGTTGGCCGAAGCGCGGGGTTGAGTGCTCCGCGTAGGTCCAGCGCGCCCAACGCTCGAGCTCTGGGAAGCGGGAACGCACGGCCCGCAGCACGGCTTCCCGCTTCAAGGAATTGAAAGCACTGGCGAAATCCAGCTTGAGCAACACCTTGCCGCTGTCGCTGGCGTTCCGTTCGCACCACTGCCGCACGGCGTGAATCGTCGCCTCCGCGCCGAGAGGGCTGCAGCAGCGTGTCTGCAGCGGCCAGAGGGTCTGGCGCGCGCGGGCCTTCACGTGCTCGCCTTTTCCAAGGCGACCAGGCTTGCTCCGGCCAGGTGCGGCGCAAGCTGGCGGGGGGCGTCCCCGGTGGCTAGGAGCTGGACGACGGCCGCGAGCTGCTCGCACAAGGGCGCCCGCGTGGCCGGAGAGAGGGCGTCTTGCAAGTGTTGCGCCCGCAGGCCGGGGGCCGGCAGCCGTGCCCTTTGGGAAACCGCGCAAGGCCTTGAGCACCGAGTTCGGGGCGATCTCGGGCGCGGCCACGAGCTCTTCCAGGCGGCCTAGAGGCAGGGCGGGCGTAGCAGGGTGCAGCCTCTCGAGGGCCAGCGCGGTCTCCCGCGTTGGCGTCGCGAGGCCCGCGGCGGTCAAGGCGGCGCAGCCCTTCCCCAGCAGGCCCTCCGCCACGAAAGCGGCGGCGCGGGCGGCGCGCTGCTCCGCGGTCGGCGGCCTCTTCGCTCGCTGCCGCCGCTCTCCCGGTCGCTCGCCGCACGCCTCCCGCCAGAGAGCCGAGCGCTCCCCGGCTTCCCACTGGGCCAGCCGCTCAGACGTGAAAGCGGCAAGCGCGGTCCCGTTCTTCCTGCCCGTGCGCGGCGGCACGCAGGAGGACGCACTTGGCCACCATCTGCAGGTCGGCCCAAGCTGAGACCGAGTTGTGCACCACCACGTTGGCGAGGCACCGGGAAAGCGTTCGAGACCAAGCTGGCCGGGCTCGTTTGGGCACGTAGCGGAGGGTAGACACGGCCGCCGCGTGGACGCTGTGCAGGGATGGGCGTCCCTCAACGCCTTGGCCAGCCGGCGGGGCTCCAGGCTCTGCCACGGCCGGGGCTGCATGCCCTTCCCCTCCCCCTTCCCTCTGCTTCCTCTTCGCCTGGCCTCCTTTTTCCTCTCTGCTTTCCCCTCCCGTTCAGGGGGATGGCGGGGGTGGCTGATGTGGGTTTGCTCTGACAAGCCAGCCTCAATCTTCAGCTCTCCTGCCAGGACAATTGTTTGGGCAGCCTGCTGAGTTCGCTAGGGGGTCCTTGCAAACACGCGGAACACACGTTGTTGAAAGTATACGGCAGGATCTCTTGAGATTCCCCCCTCTCCAGGATCGAGAACCACAGGCTCTGGCAACAAAACCCAATACCCCATTAGATGAGGAGCCTATCATCGGACAAAAATGAGTTTCTGTCCGTTCTGTCGGGTGTGCGTCCTTGATTGTTTTTTGGTTTGGCTGCACTGGCCTATCCTCGGCTTCACCGGCCTGGGGGTGATAAAGTCGGCGGAAAATAGGTCACCGAACCGTCCGTCTGGGGTCCACTACTTTGGATGTACCGGCCTATCCGTGCCTCGAAGCCGCCCCGCGACAATGTGTGAGCAGGGCTGTCCGACGAAGGTGGCCTAACCAGACCTCTCGCTGGGAGAGTTCTCTGGGTTGGTTCCACTTTGTTGCGCCCAGGCGGGGACGGACATATCCCGCCCTCCGATACAGCCTGCCTGATGATGGATTTGTTGGCCCCAGGATCTCTGTCCTCACCTCAGGGCGCTCGGTCGCGGGGTTCTGGGTTTTGATCGTGGGATGCCTCCCCCTCCTCGGGCATGCTCTCGGCGGGGCGCGGCTGTCCCCAGAGCCCTTGGTTTGCCCCTGGGGGGGCACGTTTCGGCCGCCCCAGCGGGCGCAGCAAACTGGCACAAAAGCGTGAGCGTGCGCACTCGTTATCCCCCCCCGTGGGATACCGAGTGCGCAGGGCTTACTCAATTCGGAATCGAAACTGTGTATGCCGTTTTTTGTTTTGCCCCCTCCTGTCAGGAATTCCCGCCTCAGGACCCAGACGCATCACGGACGGCCAGACGATCCCAGACATCGGCCTCCCCTGTCTCCTCCTCTGGCGAGGACCATCATACGTAGGCCTCTGCCCCTCTGGTCGTGACCATCATAGGCCCCACCCCTCGGCAGCTACCATTATTGGGGCTGCCGGGTCCCACTCCAATCCATGAAGCTGTCATTGGCGCTGGAGGGGGCCGAGGCTTTCCCTACGGTCCATCGGCCAACGAAGACGGCCGCAGGGAGGGGTGCCAACGTACCTCCACAATTCAGACCTTCAGGACCTTAAGGTGCCAATTGCCACCATTCACTGGTTTCCTCCCTCTTCCTCCTACCTCATCCTAGATTTCCTCCTCCTTCTCCACCTTTTCCTCCTCCTCCTCCTCGTCTTCCCATCCCCCTTCTCCTCCTCCTCCTCCTCCTCCTCCTTCTCCTCCTCCTCCTCCTTCTAGCCCCCCTCCTCCTCCTCCTTCTCCTCCTCCTCCTCCTCATTCTCCGCTTTTTCCTCCTCCTCCTCCTCCTCCTCCTCCTCCTCCTCCTCCCTCCAAGCCCGCCTCCACCTCCTCCTCTTCCTCCTCCTCCTCCTCCTCCTCCCGCTCCTCCATTCCCTTTCCCTTTGAAGAAATCCTCTCTGTCGCACCCTGAAGCTTCCTCACCATTCATGAGCCTGAAGCTTAGAAACTGGCAACAGCTTCACAGATGGAGAGCGGGTGCTTTTCAAAATGTGGCTCTCGCCTTAGCGCCGGGCGCATTCGCGTTAAACCATTGCAACAGTTTCACGGAATGAGGGCAGGTCGTTTTCAAAATGTGGCTCTCGCCTTAGCGCCGCGCACATTCGTTTCACAGATTGCATTCGCGGATTCTCATGGTGAATCTTCCACGAATGCTGTTTTCGAACGATTCCGGGCTACCAGGGCGCAACTTATGTTGATTTGTGGTGTTGACGTCCCAGGTATGTTGTTCTGGCACGATTCAAGACCGTCAGGACGCAACAGTCAGGTTGACTCGTGGCGTTAAAGTCCTGAGATTGGTTTTTTGGCATGCTTCAGGATTTTCACGCAACGGGGCACTTCCCTCAGTGGAGCTGAATCCTGGTATGGGGCCTAGGGAGGGTGTATCCCAACATCGTTGATGAGTCTTGGGTCTACACTGCTTCTCCTCCTACTCATCATCATCGTCATCAGCATCCTCATAGTCCTCATCATCTTCATCACCTCATCACCACCACCATCATCATCATCCTCATCATCGTCATCTTCATTTTCATCTTCATCGTCATTATCATCAACATCGTCCTCGTCATCGTCATCGGCGTCGTCATCATCATCATCGTCATCATCAACGTCATCAACATCATCATCAGCATCATCATCAACATCATCATCACCATGATCATCACCATGATCATCACCATCACCACCGTCTTCCTCATCCTCATCCTCACCCTAATCCTCATCCTCATCCTCCTCCTCCTCATCATCATTCTCATCCTCATCCTCATCCTCATCCTCATCCTCAACCTCATCCTGATCCTCCTCCTCCTCATCCTCCTCATCATCCTCATCCTCATCCTCCTCCTCCTCATCCTCCTTATCCTCATGCTCCTCGTCCTCCTCGTCCTTCTCCTCTTCTCCCCATCCTCCTCCTCCTCGTCGTCGCCGCCGCCGCCGCCGTCGTCGTCGTCGTCGTCGTCGCCGCCGTCGTCGTCGTCGTCGTCGTCGTCGTCGTCATGCACTCCCCCTCTGCGCCGCCCCACTCCTTCGGGACAAATCCCCCCCCGGCCTCGTGCAGCTCATCGAAGACCACGCGCTTGAAGTGGAACATCTCGAACAGCGCCGGGCTGCGTGCCAACGCCTCGGTCTCCCCCCTTGAAACCGGGTGCCGACCCCGGAAGCAAACTCCGCTGCACACTGTTGCTGGGGATGGCGCCATCCAGGTGTCGGAAACAAATGAAGCATCCCTGACGCGTAACACACGGTTTGAACTCCACCCCCCCCCGCCGAATGCAACGTCGATTTCGGATCTGCCGAGTTTGAGCGTCCGAGCGGTGATGCGTAACCTTTGAATTGCGGGGGAGGGCGGAAGTGTTGCTGATTTGTGTCCCCCAACCGTCGCAGGCGCCTGAGAAGGTCAATGGGTGCGACAAAGCTGAGAGGAACCTCAAGGCGAGCGGGCGCACTCGAATGGTCTTCGAACGCAGGAGGGCTTCCACACCACCCAAAAGACACACGACAAATACATCATATACATCAATATGGTTCAGCAGTGGAGAGTCATCATGCATTGTTTGGTGGAAACTGCTAACTCGCCATACAGTCAAAGCTGGGACAGCCGTTGCAACAGACTTGCTATATCGGTGCGCACTTATGAACCTCGAGATCGCACCATCAGTCAGCATGTTCATAGGCACTCAAGCTTGTCACTCAAACTTGTCACATGCAACATCTGTCGCAGGCACATTACCACCCGTCTTCCCAAACAACGCCAAACACAACGCACGAGCAGTCCGCTGGCGCACGACCCGCAATTGACTGAAGAGAACTCGGCGTCACACAGTCGCTGCCTCCATCCATCTCTTTCCAATGTCAATCGCTGGCATTGTCGTCCGCCGAAGCTCCGCTTTCTGGTGGCTGGCGCCGATGGGGTTCTAGCCACAGGTATCGCAATGATGCCACACTTGTGCAGCCCCGAAGATCTCCCTCGAGCTGCCCACCGCTGCTCCACTCATACGCACTGCCGTTCATTTTACTTCTGTCTGCCCATCCCAGTCCAACTCCTCCCCTGAATTGTGATTATGCACATCCGCCCACGCTTGGAATATGATTCCTTTATGTGGTTGTTGGTTGGCACCTGTCGTCCAATCGGGTCAAGGAGCTTACGTCACCCTGTACCCGCAGGATAGAAACAATGATGAAGACTTTTCCAAGCGGAATCGAACCTCGGCCAGTGCTAATACCAGAACCAAGCAAGCAGTTGATGAGGAGAGGAGAAGGATGGGCAAACAGACGCTCACAAACAAACGCGCACACACACACACACACGCACACACACACACACACACACGCACACACAGTTTTCTTCAGCAGCTGCGCGCGCGACGACACAGCGGTGACAGTAATGGTCAGGCGCGTGGGCGAAACCTGAACACCAAACCATGCGGCAAGCGGGGGGGGAGGAAAGACCACACACACACTGGCCGAATGTCACCACCAGAGGGAGAGCTAGGAACAGTGGAAAGTCATCCACAATAAACCCACCGCAAGAAACCCAATCTTGAAATCTTCTGAATTTGTTGTCCAAAATTGGGTTTCTTCCACTTCGGTTGCAAACGAAGGGAAAAAACCTTGGGTATCCTGATCCGAGCGGCTCCTCGATCGCTTGCGTAAAGCAATTTGACACCAAGAACGGACGTACGAAGAAAAGGCCCAAACCTAGTGATACCTGATTGGACGGCCAGATACCAGCGCGAATACAGGACCACCCACACACGCACGCACACACACAAATACACACACACACACTTTTTCTGTCGCGGCGCGGCATAGGCAATCCGCTCTAACTGGGGCGAAGTATACGAATTGTCAGGCAGCGCGCGAGAGAGAGAGAGAAAGAGAGAAAGACAGGACAGATGGCGGCCCCAGAACAAGGGCGAAAGAGGGAGGGCACATGCACACACACACACACGCACGCACACACACACGCACACACAGACAGACACACACACACACACACACACGCACACACACACACACACACACACACACACACGCACGCACGCACGCACGCACGCACGCACGCACGCACGCACGCACGCACGCACGCAACACACACACACACACACACGCACGCACGCACGCACGCACGCACGCACGCACGCACGCACGCACGCACGCACGCACGCACGCACGCACACGCGCACAAACACAGCCTGCGTCGTCTTACCCCTCTCAGCGCCTCTGCGCTGCCCCCCGCCAGCAGCCGGCGCGTGCGGCTCCGGAGGTCCAACTGGCGCTGCGGGAGGTAGTCCGACCGCGCCTGGGGCCACCGTGGCGCGGGAGCAGGGTTGCGGATGCCACGGCAGTGGACACCCTAACAGTCCGATCATTGAATTTAAAATGTGTTTAAGATGTCGGAAAAATGTTCCAAACATGTTTCAATCATGTGTTTTACATGTTTAGAACATGTTTGACACATGTTTTAGACATCTGGAAAGTATTTGGCCACGCACTCCCTCTCCATTGATCGCCCTCCACAACGTTCGTTGGCCTGCAGAGAGCCCGGCCTCGCCTCTCAGGAGCTCGAGAGACAGGCCTTCACGCATGCGCAGCAGTCCCAATTTCGGGCTCGAGGGCCCCACCCCGGCAGCCACCTCGAGGCTGCATGGAGATCGCCCGCCTGTTCCGCGCACGACGCCCGCCCTGCCTTCGCAGCGGCGCCAGGGCAACCCAAGCCGAGCGGAGAGCACGCCAAAAACAGCGCGGGGAGATAGACGAGTCGGAAAGGGGGCAGGGCAGAGGGAGGAGGAGAGGGAAGAGAGGAGGGGAGAGGGAAATAAATCATCTATAAGGAAGATGAAAGAAGGAGGAGGAGGAGCAGGAGGATCAGGAGGAGAGGGAGGAAGTACAGGAGGAGGATGATGATGATGAGGAGGAGGAGGCCCCAGACACGACAGACCCGCTTGATGCATGCGCACAAGACAAAAATGATGAGGAGAGGGAGGAGGAGGAGGAGGAGGAGGAGGAGGAGGAGGAGGAGGAGGAGGAGGAGGAGGAGGAGGAGGAGAGGGAGCACACCAGGCCCCAAAAGAAGGGAACACAGGCGGCCCGGGACGAAAGAACGCCCCTCCAGCGGCAAGAGAAATCCGATCGCTAGTCAGCAAGAGCCTTAACATGAGGAATCCGCATCCCCTCATGAGGGACTTGAACGCAAGAAACGCGGGCCAATACCAAACGCAGCGCAGCACAACAAAACGAGACTCATGACAGGACCAGAGATTGAGAGGCGGAGGGGGAGGGCAGCAGCTCGGCCTTTCCCAGAGCGCTTCAGAAACATCGCAGGGCATCGAACCATGCTCCCCCTCGGCAACAAACTCACGCTTCGTGATGTGGGCGCGCCTGGCCTGGCGCCCACGGCCCGCCGGCGCCTCGGCGGCGCCGGCCCTCGATGCCGCGCCGCAGCCAGAGCGCCGCGGCCCGCTCGGTCTCGAGGAGGCCCTTGTGGCGGTTCTCCCGGCAGGCCGGAGCCTCGCCGCCGCACTTCTCCGAAGCGCTGCACCACAACCCTGGCACCTCGGGCCACGGGTCGGGCTGGAGGTCGGGCAGGCCGTCGCACTTTACTTCGCACATGGCGCAGGATTCGGCAGTGGTTTCGAATGTGCTGTATGCCGAGCTGTTCACGCCATCGCGTAAGGGGGCGGGTGCACCACCGACGGCAGGAAGGGCAGGAAGAACGTCCCCGGGAATGAGATCCCCCAGCGCCAAAACCGCAACTGCCCATAGCAACCGCGCCTGCTCAATGAGGCACGCGGCATCCGTGATGAAGATCCCGTGCCCCGCGCTGAAGTCGGTTTGCGTGGACGCCTCGGCGCAGTCCCCGATGTCGAAAAACTCTGTGCCGCAGACCTGAACGTCGCACTCGGTCAGCGTCATGTCGCTTCCCACGGAATCGCAACGCACGACCTTACTGGCCACGGAATCACTGTCGGTCAAGTTCATGTCCGTGTCGCGCAGCTCGTCGTCGTTCGTGCTCGATTTATCCATGTGGTAGCCACTGTCGGCAGCAGGGATTGCCAAGGCCCCGCGCGCCTCAGAAGATGGAGTGCCATGCCTGACACCAAGGCTGGCGTTCACGATGCCATAGCTGTCGCTGTCGGTGAAGCCGCCATCCAGCTGTGTCACACCCTTGCTGCAGAACTCGTCGACTGAGAAGGCATCCAGGTGTCTCAAGCAGTTGAAGGTATGGTCAAGCTGAACGAGCTTCTTGGTAGAATGGGCGCCCAAGATGCCCTGTGTCGCCGAGCGACTCGAGCAGCCTGAGGAAAACCTTCAGGGACTGCGAAGACGGGAGGCCGGCTGACGCAGCAGCTGGTTGCGGAGCCCGCATAGCAACACGTGAGGTTCCGCATGGCCATCACGCACGCAAGAGAAGAAGAAATCAGGGAAGCACAACACTGCCAAAGCCGCGAGCCGCAGGACGGGGCTTGCCGCCTTGAGCCAAGCATGGCTACGGATGAGGAGGAGGAGGAGGAGGAGGAGGAGGAGAAGGAGGAGGAGGAGGGTGAGGAGGAGGAGGAGGAGGAGGAGGAG